>JAAMXJ010000208.1:0-44390 GCA_019693375.1 Asterochloris erici
GATGGTGGGGTGTCCAGCTCTGCCATTGCCTTTGGCAAGGACTTAATCCAAACAAGCTAAAGGGGATTGCAGTATCCAGGCCCTCAGACAACAGACCTCAGGGGCTATGGCCCCTGCATTGCCAAGTTCGCTGATCTCGACACACCAGCAATTTTGCAGGAACCAAGAAGAAGGCCTGGTGCATTTTTGGGGAATCGCCTCACAGATGAGTCACCCATGCCTGAGACGACTTGTGGTTTCAAGAGCCCTGTAAACAAAAGACGGCCATACTGCTCTGAAAAACACGCCCTGGATCGTGGGAGGACATGCATGCAGCCTGCAATTGGCTGGGGTCAGCAGAGGTTGATGTGCCTGCCCAGGCAAATGAGCCCTCTCTTCATGGAGGACCCAGCAGTAGAGCCTCACCTTGCTGACAGCGCTGCCTGAAGACATACCTGCAGTAGCTATGGTGGTCCCCAGTCCCAGCTTGAGGCCCAGGCTCTCAAGGCCTGTCTGCAAGGGCCCCGCAGAGCATCACGCATGACAGGCGCTGCTTGACCTGGCCAGGACATAGCTGCGGAAGCCAGGGTGTCTCCCAGGGCCAGTAAGAGGCTCATGCGGGCGCAGGCACCTGCACTTGTGCAGAGCACTGCACTCTGCCTGACACTTTGTTTGGCAGATGCAATAGTGCCAGTGCGCGGCTCCTGTGGCTGGGTTGGCGCAAAGAGCTGCAGATAGATGGCTGGCTTGGGAGAGGGCCCTCTATCAGAATATCTACAGGTGGCACTAGGTTGGGCTCACACTTGATGGCACGGTGGGCATAGGATGCACAAAGCAGGCTGGTCTCAAATTCACTGACTGACAAACTCATAGGCATTGAAATAATGTGTCCGGCTTGGCTGGCTTGCAGATTGTTATAGCAGGTCCTGGCCACTGCTGAAGTCCTCAAGGAAATCCTGCAATACGCCAGCCACAGGAAGCTCATCTCCATCCTGCAAGATAGAGATGAGACTACCAGCTGGTAGTCAAGTCAGAATAGTCCTGGACACAAAAACATGAACTGGACAGGCATCCAGATGGCGTTTAAATTTGCTGGATGTGCTGGAACAAACACGGTCTGCTTGACTTCAGGAGTACGGGCGCTCTGCGCACCTCCAAATTTGCATGTTGGTGGCCCAGCGCATCCTGATCACTGCAACACACAGCAACAGGTTCAGCAGCTGGTGAGTTGCAGCAGCCAGCCATGGTTATGTCCAACACCAGGCTAAGCTGTGGAGGCAAATGAAAACATCACAGCTCATGTATGGTGCAGAGACCCTACCAGCCAAGCTGTGGGTCGTGAAGGCTCTGCACCTCTGGTAGATGCAGGCTGCTGCTCAGGGAGGCGTGCAAGTTAACATGCTGGCTGTCCATGGCTTGTCCTGACACCGGTGCTGCCGCAGCAATTGATGCCAATGGCACGCTGACCTGCAGGCATTGGCAAGAAGGAAAAGATTGTCATCTTTGGTGAAAGGAGCTCAATCTGCTGCAGCCAGGTTATGCTGCAGCAGGAAGCTGTCAACGTCCCTCAGCGATGCATGTGTTGTCCAAGCTGACACACTTGGAACGGCCATCTCTACAGACACGTGATCGGACATGTGCAACCCTCAGGGTGTGGCACAGCTTGATTCATCCTGGCAGACTTCTTCCTGGTGTGCAGACAGTACAGGGCAGCATGCTGAGCGGGTACAGGTGAGTGAAGGCCTGAGTTGCCAGCACGGGGTCCACATGTACAGAGGAGATTACACAGTACCTGCGACAGAGACGCCTGGCACCAATGTTGTTGTGCTGGATGCAATGGACAGCCTGGTTTCTTTGTGATACCTCACAATCGCACTGACCTGCTGAGATGTTGCGCCAAGACGCTCAAACATAGCAACAGTGGGTGCGTGAGGGAAGCCAGGGTCAAAAGCAGTTTGCCCAGCTGAGATGATCGGCAGCGTCAGGGCTGCATGACCTTGAGCCTGCAAGGCTAAAAGACGCTGGCCACATGACTCCTGACGCAGATCAAAAGCAGCAAGGCGTGCTTGGACCCATACCTTGCCCTCCCAGGTGTCCATGCCCAAAGCTGCCACCGGTGTACATATGTTATCGTGCAGATTGAGCAAGTATTGGTACAGGTTGCCGTTGGTGGCAGCCTCGACAACCTCCAAAGTATGCTGCAATGAAGTTCACATCTGGGCCGGCTTGCTCAACAGCTGTGAGATGGCCGAGGGCAGAATTAAGGCATCCTGCAGATACAGAGCCTCACCATAGCATAAGGGCGCGCCCAGGCGCCATTCATCACAGCATCTTGAGTTGCCGCCGAACTCATAGTTGCCTCCTGGGTAGTCCTAGCCTGCGCGCCCCTGACCTGCATCCCAACACAGCTGGTTGTTGATGCAGCACACGTTGTGCACCAACATGGCCATGGAAGGATACGTGGCTGGATGATGCTCCTGGGCAGCTGCAGTGGCTGAAGCCTTGTCCTTTTGAATACATGTTGGACGGCATGCCAGAGCAAGCAGTCTGCCATGTGGTAGCACATCTGCCAGGGATGGACCAAAGGGGTATGGCACTGCATGGTCCATGCTGGCAACCACTTCCTGTTGTACGCTACACAACAGGGCAGCGGGGTGCAAAAATGTCATTTCAACTGTGCCTTCAACACAGAAGCCTGGCACCATTGCCACTGCAGAAGTATGTGCCTAAGGGAAGCCAGGGTATGAGTATCCGAACCCGTTCAACTGGTACCCTGTCTGTGGCCCACCTGCGTAGCGGCAAACTGGTGCTGTACAGCACCTTGCCCGTGCTGTGACAGGACCCCATGAAAGTGCCCCAGTGTTTGCTGTTGGCCCTCTCCTGAACTGTGTGGCTCTGGCAGTGCCGGCTGCGATGCTGGCAGGGGCTGCAAAAGCTGAATATCCTGCAGGGACTACCATCCCTCACTTCGCTGGCACCAGAGCAAGACAATGCCCCAAAATGCACAATATCCTTGGTCCAGGACAGACATCGTACATACCTGACTTAATGACCCTTGATACCCAGCAAATGAACTCATATCCAGGGGAGGTCCCTGCAGCTGGCAAAAGGACTTAAGTATCGTCTGCAGACCCTGGACAGGACAGCAACTGCAGTACAGGATGTGAGGCCTGTAAGGTGCTGCTATAGGGTCTGGTCATGAGGAGCTGTGCCAAACTGACTCACAGCCGGAAGTGCCAGCCTTGGCGGGAGGGTCAAGCTCTCTGACTGCAACGCATGAACGACAACTATCCTCAAAGCTTGAGTTGGCACTACAGCAGAGCATACTTGACAGACACAGGGCCAGAAAAAGTGCTAGACTGGCCATGTGGCACAGCAACAGCCTCTTGGCCAGACTTCTTGCCGGTGTGCGCCAGTCATGCAGACTGTGTTTGCCATGACTTCCAAGCATGCCGGTGACATGCCAGCTGCATGCTGTCAAATACTGGACTGTCAGTGTAGCGTGATGAGGCAGCTGTGAAGTCTGCTATGGGCCAGTGGTAGGACATGATGCCTGGGACCAGAGATGCAATGGCCTGCTTCACATGCACACAGGAAGGCTCCACGCATATGCAGTGACCTGCTGAGGTCATGCCAGGATGCACTGCATTCAAATGCCGAGCAGCCCTGAGTGCACAAAGGCAGGTTTAAGGCCATCCTGCTGTCTGCAGCCTACCTGCTCATGCTGAGGCTGCCAGCCACCCTGCTCCTCCATGAGGTTGTGGCCTGCTGGCAAGGGCTGTGAAGCCACAGCCTGCAAGGACAAAGGCTTCATTTGAAGACTTCCTGAGGTTGATCGATCATAGCAGCAAGGCCTGCTTGGACCCATACCCTGCCCTCCCCAGAGTTTGTGCCTGTCGCTCCCGCAGGTACTGCTGTGCTTCCCTGCAAATTGCAACTGAAGCGATTGAAGCATACCAGTGCGCATTTTGATAAAAGGTTGACGGCTTGCCAAGGCACACATACTGCCCATGTGTAGCGCAAATACTTTGGGAGGCCGAGGGCTGATGTGCTGCCCATACAACATGACAAGGCTTGTCACCATGATTTGCATGACAGCAGGTACCAGATGTGCTCGAAGAGCCAGCCCTGAACGAGTTGCACTGGTGCCCAGGCAACAATCAGAGGCCACTGACCTCACTTTGTCAGACATGAGAAACAGGCTGCATAAAACAGACCTGAGGGCTCTTGAGCCTCTTGCTGTGTCCCTGAATTGCCCCTTCCAAGGCCTTGTGATCCCGTTTCTTGGCATGCACTGCCTGCAGGAGAATGAACGATAGACGTATTTGTCGGGTGGTGAGTGCGGATGTCACAGACCATGAATATGCCCTTACCTTTTGCTCAAGGCACAGACTGCTCAGAAAGGTCAGGATGCAAGCACCATCATCAGCAAGCTCTGCACCGGCTGATGATGGTGAAGCCACAGCCATGCCTGCTGCCTGCACAACACGACTTGCTGTTGCATAGGCAGGACTTGCTTTTGAACTGGTGAAAATGAAATTCTGCAGTGAGGTCAAGTCACTGGTAGGCTTGTTGTCAACTGTTGCAGGTCAGCAGCCTGAGCATGCTAGCGTGCCATTTTTCCAAGCAACAGCCCAACAGGTTGACGCTTGATTTACCTGGTCTGTCAGCTGAATTTGCAGCAAGGCCTGCATCAGGGAGAAAGAAGTGGGCTTGCTCCTGCAGGCCTGTGCAGTCATGTTGCAACAAGACAACTAGGACTTGAGGCATCACCTGCATCCGCTCCTGGGTTATCTGCTCCATCCCGTTCTGCAGACACCAAGCATCTCTATGAATGGGACTGACTGGGAATAGGGGAAAACAGGACGAACTTTTTACCAGGTCGGCAAAGGGCAGAATGCCAGCCTGTTGCAGCATTGATGTTGAGTCGGACGTCGCCAAGACCTGCATAACAACACATCTGTGTTGATCAGGCATCACCATCTTTTCTCATGCGGTGACAGGCCTGCAGGAGTCCTTATCAGAAAAAAAAAGCTGCAGTCCTGCAAATGCTTGCCTTCTGCAAGCTGGCCTCACAGACACGTTGCCAGTTGGCGATGGTGACTTCGCACAGTGTCAACTCGCTCTGCTGACTGCTCAGAGCGCCAAGCCTCAAAACGTCCTTCTTTGCAATGTCACTAAGTCCTTTCAGCAAAGATGCGCAATGACTATTCTTGCCGAGCCTTGCTGATGTGCAGAAGCCGCGTTGCTGCAGTTCTGCTTTCTGAGTTTCAATGATGACGAAAGCTTGCTGCTGTGTTCCTCCAACCTTGAAAGGACCCTGAAGGAGGGCCCTTTTCATCGTCTTCAAGCCAATTGGGGCCATGCTCTGTTGGGAGCCGCCTGCAGTCAATGACATGGTGCCTGGCCTGGCCTTACATCTGAAGCGGTTGCGGCTGCCAAAGGGGATGGTACCACATGACACGTCTATTGATGTGAAGGAACTGTTGCACTCTGCACAAAAGCATCACCTGGAGCACCGTGGAGCGCTTCTGCGCATAGGTAGCGGAAGATGGCCACAGCCAACACCAGTAATCTGGCGTCTAAGGTGGCTGAACTGGCTGACAGAGCATTGGTAACACCCTCGGGAGCTACAACACAGTTTGCAGGTGACATTTTGAGGTGGGGATGCCATGCCAAGAACAAGGTGATCCAGGCAATGGCCTGATCCACTGCAGGCCCTGCAGACAAATGGTTGCTTCAATGAATGGTAGCTACTGTCACTTGCCGGAATCTGGAGCAAAGCAAGTGCCCTGGTAATCAAACGCTTTACCTCGCTCTGTGGGCGCTCTCGACAAGTGCTTCACAGGTCCTTCTGGTCTGCTGTCGCCTTGGACAGGCACAGCAGGCCTGGCATTGGCTGGAGGACGAGGAAGTGCGCCAGTGACAGCATCCCACGTTATCGAAGCACTGGGGCCAGGTGCCTCTGCTGGGCCAGCACCAAGCTGCGCAGAGAGCCTGCAAGGCAGTAAGACATGCATGCGCTGCTGAAAAGGGCATACTGCAGCACGTTGCAACAAACCCTTCTCAAGCAGTGCTTGGTTGCTTTTGAGAGCAAGGATGGTCCCTGTTGGGGGTCCACAGTCAGCAGGGACCCCAGAGGTAGCCTTTTGCACCTGCAAGGCAAGTCCTGTCGATCCTTGGGCAGGCAGCGACATGCTGACAGCCGCAAAGGCTGCCACGCCTGGCACCTCATCAGTTGAAGCAGCCTGGGCAAGCAGTCTGAGGCCTCTTTGGCCTGCATTGGGTGCCCAAGGGAAGAAGCCCTCATGAGCCAGCAGCTGATGTCCTCTACATGTAAAACCCTCCACGCAACACCTCAGAAGATCAGCCCTGGCGCACTCTGGCACCCTGCGAAGATGCATGACCTACCTCAGCCTGCTGTGGGCACAGTATGCACTAGGAGTCCACTGTGCAGCAAACTTGAGCACTAACAAGGGCCAGAAGTGCAGCAAATTGCAGCCCCTTGAGGTGCACCTGCTGAGCGACCACTGCCCTTCATGCAGGCGCCACTGCCTCTTGGAACAAGCCATGCTGACCTTAGGCCTGTGCCTTGCAGCTGCAAAGGTGGCATGGTGTCAAAGTACCTGGACATCACAGCTTGCCCAGCTGGCCTAGCCGCATGCGGCCAACCACCGAGCAGCCCAGCAGCAGCAGCACCAGCAGGGTCGCTTCCCACACGCACAAGCGGGATGCCATCAGATGCAGTTGGCCCTGCAGACAAGCAGCTGCACAATTGACCCCTGCACACACCAGCAAACTCTGATCCGGTAGCTGCACAGTTCAGCAGGCAATTCACAGCACAGTCGCTCCCTGCACACACAGGCAGGCTCATTGGTGGCTGCACATCTCAGCAGGCAGGCTGCAGCTCATGCAGATCCCTTCTGCATGTGCAGGCACGAAATGGCATTGTGACAACTTTTGATGCTTTCAGCACTGTCACACGAGCTAATGTTTGGACAAACCTTGTCTTTTGCTTGCAAAAGTACAGGCACGCAAGAGGCTGCTCTAGATGTCACAGCACTGGCTTGCAGCATTGTCAGCTCCCCTTCAAACATAACCCAACCTGCTGCTGGTGCTCCTGGTGTAGGTTCAGGGTGCTGAGGGCCTGTTGCAGACAGACCCGCTGATGCTGCAGGCGGCACAGCCACCCTGGGTGGGAGTGAGGGCGGCGCAGCTGCCTCTGGTGTTTCATCACCCTTCTCCCGCCAGCACTGAACAGCAGCACAGAATACAATGAGTCACACAGCTGTTGCTGAAGATCAAATTGATCTCCCACCAAGGTCAGGAGGGCAGGCAACAACTCCAAAAGGCAGCAGGCAGCACTGGTCGGGCCTGCTGCAATGCCATTTGCTAAAGTCAGGTTGCTGCAGGGCTGTGTAGCCTCTCCAAGGCAGCTGCGCATGCACTGCTTGTGCAGCATGGACTATACTGCAGCTGGCTGCTCAAATGGCCAGCAAGCTTCACAATGCAGCACTTGCCACATCTGAGGCTGCAGGCAACAGGGACTGGGCTCAGGAGCATGGGGGTGGGTACCAATGCTCAGCGGCTTCTGGCAATGGAGAGAATCTTGCGGCAGCATGCAAGGTGACATAAACATGGGCCACATGGACGTTCAACGCAGTCCCTCACTTCAGCAAGGAAGCCATCACACTCAGGCAGTGCCAGGCTGTTTGGCCCCACACCATCGCAGGCTTACATCTCCTGAGGATGCTCTGGCCCTATGGCCAGCTTCAGGCTCACACATTTCTGTGCTCCCGTGGGTGCACAGACTGCCCAGACACTCCCCCTCCCTCATCAGCTTCATCACAGCCCAATTGCACTACCTTTTAGTCAGCAACACGTATGAGCAGGCTGGCAGTTGCATGTTAACATATTGTTGCCACCCACCAGCATGCTCTCCAGGCTAGCAAAATGTGCCCAGCAACCTCAGCATGCCTGTGCAGTCACACTAAAAGTCTCAACGCAAGCCATAAGAACAATGCCACGCTGTATGTTGATCAGCTTTGCTTCCCACCAGCATGCCCATGAAGCTGGCAAGCCTGCCCATCAGGCCTGGGGAGCTCACAGCTGCAGCTGGGGCCCCAGCTGGGGCCCGGCTGCTGGCAGCATGTGCGGGTCGTCCGCGAGCAGCCCTTGTTGCCACACTGGCAGAGGCTGGCCCACTGGGCCTCCCTGCGGAGGCCTGCAGCTGCTGGTGGAGGAGCCGAGCCCCGTCATCGCTGCTCTGGTTGCGGTGTTGGCCAGCGCCTGAAACCTGCAGCAAGCCAGCTGATCGATTGAGGAGGCGATGATACAGCTTGAGCTGAGCAGCAGTCAGCTATCGGGTGCAGTTGCCTGCTGCCTGCAGCAAGCAGGCCACATGGACGAGAAAGCAAAGCGGCTTGGGCTGAGCGTCAGGCAGCTGATGGTGTGTGCCATGGGCTGCTGCCTGCTATTCAGTGGGTGTTGGCAGCATGAATGCTGCTGCAGCTTACAGCAGACCAAATGGTTTGGTGGTCTGAGTCAGGAGTATGGCAGGCTACATCCACAATGCACATTCTGAGACTGCGACAGCATCACAAGCAACAAGCAGTGGCATCTGCAGCAGGCAAAAAGCAACAGCTACTAGCCGTCCCTTTGTCTCTGGCTCACATAACTCTCCTCATTCGCCATCATCAGGACTGGAACTTGACTTGAACGGCCCTGCAGGCAAAGAGTAAGTCAAATGAGTTTCCTGTGCAATGCCAAGACAGCATCAAGGCCGCCCCCACCAGGCGCAGTGAGTCTGCACAACAAAATCTGCAAGTGTTGCTGGCTAAGCAGACCTGTACAGATCGCAAACATTATGCAAGGCGACACATTTGAGTGCTTGTCTGCAGCCTCAGAGCAAGGGTTCCCCTGGGATGAGTAGCACAGACCAGCACGTGCTGGGTGACTGTCTGCAACCTGGGCAAAAAAGCAGCAGTGGTGAGGTGTGCACAGACATCCCAGGGTTGTGCTGCGTGCCAAACAGGTACCTGGGACTGGAGAATGACCACGAGACCTGCACTTGTTGCCCCTATCACCAGCGACCACACAAGCGTCTCAGCTGGATGCCCAGGTCAGGTGTCTTGCTGTGCAAGCATGCCTTGCTTGCCCTGCAGGCAGCACATCTGCAGTGCATGTTACATATAATCGAGGCACATATGACCATCACACCCAGATGTGCCATTAATCCGCGTGGTAGCCATGACAAGTATGGACATGGAAGGTGCAATCCAGCCCAGCAGATCAGGCACAGCAGTAGTCACAGAATTCGCAAATCCACATGCTTGGAGAGCTCAAAGGCGTTGTCTCTGAAGGGTTTTGAAGAAACCTCTGGTCTGCCCTGCATCAGTACGATGGTGCACCAGTGCCGGCTGCACATGACGATGTCATGCAGCGTTTCTGCTTCCAGTGCGCCATGTTGGCGGAATCACTAGTGCTGCATCCGTAACGTTCCGTACGTTGCGTCAATTTCTCAAGCTGCATACTGATTCCTGCAATCTTGAGGTGATCTGGCTTGGGGCCTACCTGTTCGCAAATCAAATGCTGTCCCCAGTGCCGCAGTCTCTGCTGTCCCAGTGGCATGTCGTCGGTTGCATCCATCGCCGCACAGAGTTCGTGTTAAGCCCACAATCATGTTTCCGTTTTATTCTGTGGTCGACGAGGAGCAACAGGACTTCCATTATATTTAATCACTTTGGATGAGGAGCACAAAAGCTATTCAGTATCCTCAGCTGACGAGGAGCGCTAGGGCACCACTTTACGTGTTCTCATTGATGGGGAGCAACTACTGCAAATCCTGCTGAACAGCCCTAGACCGTGAGCAAGTGTGATGGAGTATAGTACATCATGCTGCATGGGTTGCGGCACGGCCATGACCTGTATTTGATGTTTAAGTAAGATAACACAAATAAGAAATCTTCTCGCTGCTCCTCGGCCCACACATTTAGGTGCTCGTGCCCGACAACAGGGAAACACAACAAGTCAGCTTCTCTTTGCAGGCCTGTGAGGCAAATGCAGGGCTGCCTAAGAAAGTAGATGCCACGGCGCTGGGAGCGGAGCACAGGAAGCGACCCTGGGCAGCAGAGAAGCATTGGGGGTCTGTAAACAGCTGGCCCCCAAGCCAGATCACCTCAGGTTGGAGGAGGCCTCGTCTTGCATACTGGATCATAGTGCAGGGTGTGAAATGATAACGTTGCGGATGGACTGCTAGCATTGGCAGTGGTGATTGCAGCAGGTGGCGCTTTGGACCTCACTCTTGACTTGCTTTTGCGGCGAAGTCCTTCACCTGCGGCCAATGTACTGGCCAGTGTTGCAGGGCCAACTAGGGGGTTATGTGAAACCCCAGGGCCCAACAGCAACTCCTGAGCTGGCAGATCCTTCTAATTTGTTTTTGCTGCTGTGCCTGATCTGTTGAGCTGGATTACACCGTCTCAATGCCCATGCTTGTCTGCCTTATTTGCACACCTGGATGTTTCGGTCCTACTTCAAGCATATGCAGCTTGGCTGAGCAAGACATGACTGCACAAAGTTGTCTGACTTGGCCATTCCAGCTGAAAAGCCCTGTGCTTTGTGCAGTCGTTGGTGTTTAGGCAACAAGTGCAGGGCTTGGTGGTCATTCGTTCAGTTCCAGGTACCCATCTGGCACGCAACACACCCTGGGATGTCTGTGACTTCCAACACTGCTGCTGAGCTGCCCAGGTTGCACTCAGTCACCCAGCATGTGCTGGGCTGTCTCAGTCATTCAGGGGAATGTATTGCTTTCAGGCTGCAGACAGGCAGTGAAGAAACATGTCTTGCACATTCCTGCCATCTCTGCAGGTTTGCTTGGCTGCAACACATGCAGACACTGGTGTGCAGCGATCATTGTGCTCGGCGGCAACGGCCTTGGTACAGACTTGGTACAGCAGTGGGAATCAATGTGCAATGCTTCCTGCCTGTAGGGCTGGTGAAGCTAGCTGCAGTCCAAGATCATGGTAACATCCGGGCATATCAGAATGCAGCCGTTGGAAAATGACATGAACCAAGAAGAGGTAGTCAACCAGTGGCTGTTGCTGTTTGCTTGCTGCAGACACATGTTTCTCCCATGTCATGTTGCATTCTTCTTAGCTTGTGCATTGGGGACAGAGCTGGCTGTGGGGAAGGGCACAGATGGTGATATCTTGCATCAGTAAAACACCACTGCCTGTGGCAGTGACCATTCTGCACCTCCTCTGCAGGTGGACACCAGCAATGATCAGGGAAGTGATGGAACAGGGGATGCCAAGGCTGGCAGGAGTGATGGCAGTCGCCTTAAGTTATCTGAGGTCTGGCGCGCTCTGCATGTGGGCTGCAAAGCTCCAGCTGCGCGCACCCACCCTTCAGGCCTATCACCGGCGGCATTGCAACTCTTGTATGTGGCGCACCTCCCAAGCTTCTGTCTGGTGTCATGCAGGCTGGGATTGCCGACATCATCAGAACATATAATGACTTGAAGAGGAGGCCTGACAAGCCCTTGCCTCATGCCTCCCTATCCTTGGCTCTGACTGCAGAGGTGAGAGCATCGCAAGGTACTATCATGATTGCTGTTGGTGGGGCACTCATCAAGCCTTATGTCTTGGACCTTGCAGAGCAGGCATCGGGAGGCAGCTAACATGTTGCCCCAAGCAGGTGTGAGTCCTGACAAGCCCACACCAACGGGCTCCACACATTTCCTGGCTCAAGTGGTGAGGCATCGCGATGCATCTTCATGCTGCTGTGAATGGCTCATGCAACCCACCAATGTCTGGTGTCATGCAGAGGGAGAATGCTAAGAAGTATGTTGAGGCTATGATGAGGTTGGAAGAAGTGCGTGCAGAGCTCATACCCTCAGAATCTGAGTCAAAACACTTGGCTCTGGCTGTACAGGTAGTGCATGGCAACCAACTATATTGTTTGATGTATGTCAGGTGTATGTGGCTACTTGCCCAAGCTGCATTCTGGGATCACGCCGCTCGCGCATGCTGAGGTTGTCACATCTTTGCTAGAAATGGGTGTGAGCCCTCAGCTCATGACACCACATCACCATTGGCCTTGGCTGCAGAAGTGAAGCATTGCAAAGCACTGGCAACATTGCTGTCAACGGTGCACTCATCAAGGTTTTTGTCTTGGGTCTTGCAGCGTGGGCATGCCGAGGCAGTCAAGGTGTTTCTGCAAGCAGGCGCAAGTCCTGACCAATCCACACCATCAGGCCACACACTTTTGGCTCTGGCTGCAAAGGTGAGTGCATCACGAGGCAGTATAGTGGTTGCTGTGGATGGCTCTTGAACTACTTTGTCTGGTGTCATGCAGGGCGGGCATGCTGAGGTTGTCAAGGTGCTGCTTGAAGCAGGCGCAAGTCCTGACAAGCTCACGCCTGAAGGCCATACAGCCTTAGCTCTGGCTATGCACGTGAGTGCATCACATCATACTATGGCTTCTGTGTGTGGCTCACTTTTCAAGCTTCCCTCCGGTGTTCTGCAGTCAGGGCATGTTGAGGTTGTCATGCTGTTGGTCGAGGCAGGTGTGAGACCTGATCGACCCTCACCTCATGGCTCCACACCCTTGGCTCTAGCTGCAGAGGCAAGTACATTGTGTGGCACTGTCCTGATAGCTAGTACTGACGCTCATCAAGCCTTTATGTTTGAGGTCTTGCAGGGTGGGCATGCTGAGGTTGTCAGTGTGTTGCCCCAAGCAGGTGTGCATCCTGACAAGCGCACATCAAGTGCTACACATGTTTGGCTTGGGCTGCAAATCAGAGTGCATCGCAAGGCGTTGTCATGGTTCCTGTGCATGGCTCATCTCAACCCGCTTTTGTCTGATATCATGCGGGGCATGCCTGCTGAGGTTTCCACAGTATTGCTTGAAGCGGGTGCAATTGCTGACAAGCCCGAAACTGGTGGTTCTACATTGTGCTGTAATCATGTATCTGCATTAGGTTGGTTGCTCACTGCCCTGCCGTGTGTTTCCATGGAGAGAGGACAAGCTGAGGTTGTCCAGATGTTGCTTCAAGCAGCTGCAAGTGATGACAAGCCTGACCCTGGTGGTTGCACATAATCATGTGTCTACCTGTTGCCTGGCTGCATCTGGAATGTGTTTTTGACTTGGTGCAGGCGAACGGCTGTATCTTGGATCCGTGGCACTCTGCCAGTCAGCTCTGAGCAAATTAAAAAGCCAAACATGTGCTTGCAGTTTGGTGATGTCAGACATGATGGACAAGGTGCCGTGGCAGCATGCCTTCCAGAGCTACTCCAGGAGACTCTGGTGAGTATTGTACCGTTGAATAAAGCCTGAGGCCATCCATCTAGCAGTCTTGCCACACACAGGGACAGAGGCTGGGGTGCTCATGTAGCGTGCCAATGACATGCTTTCCCTCATGACAGACTATTTCAATGCCAGCTTGCACAGCATCTCACAAAAGTGAGAGGCTGCTCTGCCCAGGCATGTGCCCCAGTGCATTGAGTGCATTTGCACACGACATCCTGGGCAGCCCTGTAAGTTGAGCACTCGATGGAAGGCATGCAGGCAACACCTGCAGTCGCTTCACTGCTGTTCCGTTGAGCCGTCAACAGCTCGCCACTTGCTGCTGGCCATTGTTGATGGCATGCTCAGTCTGCAGGGAGAGTTGGCAGGGCAAAGCAACAGCCCAGGACACAACTTGGTCAGACTTGCTGACAATATACAAAATCCTGGTCAGTTGGCAAGTCTGTCGGTCTTGATGTGCGTGGTTGTGCTCCTGCCTGCACGGTATCTGTTTAAGCACACTGGCGGGTATCAGAATTTGCCCACCTGGCGTGCAGGCAAAACTCCTCTCCAGGTGGCAACATACTGGTCGGTCATGTACTTTCTAGCATCTTTTCCTCACCATGGTCACCATGGAGAACGTCCTTCACACAGGTTGGATGTCATGGCAGCTGTGGAGGTGGACCTGCGCTCTCTCATGTTTGCCATCAACTCGTTTCGAAATCAGAGCTGCAAATCTGGTGAGCTGCATGTCGCCTGCATGAATGTCTATGTAGTTTCAGGGTCTGAGCTGACAATGACCTGATTGCACTTTGCCCTCTCAGAGGCATGGGCTGCAACCTTGCACATCTGCACCTGGCTCTCCTGCACCATAGAAGCCAACGAGAGGTGCTAGTTGCAGGCTGCAAGAATTTGTCCTACATTTCGAGAAAAGACAGGGTTGGCTTGGGGGAAATAGGCCTAGGCGCGCTACGCCGTGCCATTGGGGGTTGGGGTTTCCGGGCACCTGAAACCCCTCTCAGTGTGTATATGTACAATAGTCCTCTGCTACACGACCTGCCTGATCAGCACATGGTCAAGCATCTCAGTGATCTAACCACCAACAAGATGTCGTCCACACCATACTCTGCATATGTCACACCAAGGCAATGGGCAGACAGTTGTTATCGCTGCTTGGCGCAGGTAACATACTGGACTCTGTCTGGAACCCTTGCTGCTGAGCTTCTTGTCTGGATGTCAAACACGAGTGGGAATGTCAATACTCTGCCTGGCAGTATGCTGCCTTGCCATCTCATCAGTCTCTGCAAGCTTTGCTAGATTTGGTCTGTACAGGTGGAAGGGTCAAGCTCAACGCGGATTCTTGGCACAGAGGAACTGACAAAGGCTTCTGAGTACCTGCGGTGGCTGAGTGTGAAAAGGGTGAGTCTTTTCTCTCTAGAAAAGCTCCTGAATATGTTATGAGGGTGACATCACATCAAGCCAAGGCTCACTTGTGTAGCTTGCAGCTCTCAGAGAATGCCTGTTGCTGTCACCTGTCTTTTCAAGACCAGTAAGGGTGCTTAGCTTTGTGCAGGGGCCTACAAAGAAGATGAGGGCTGACAAAGGACAAGCGTCGCCCTCGATGCAGGTATGTGTCCAAGCACGCCTTGCTGCTTTGTCCTAGATCAGAAATTACATGGCAGGTGTGTGGGGCCTTGCTGGCAAGCAAGGCTCAGGGTTCGGCAGATGCCAACTATGTCTAGGCTGTGGGGCCACGAAGGCAGGGACTTTGGAATGTACTGTTGCATACCTAGGTCATGCAGAGCTTAACGTTCATCTTCATAGGAAATGTGCGCACCGCACAGCGCACCTGACATGTCCAGTGTACTGCGACATGCAATGCATGCTGCTACTGCAGGGAGGTGGCACTTCTTCTGGTGTTTCTCAACTTGAGGCTGGGCCATCAGCAAGTGCCCCTGATCTGCAGAGGCACGCCTTTCAGGGTGAGCAGTCCACATATCTACAGTTCCCTGCACAGGCAGCTCTACTCATGCCCTGCTCTGCTCCAGCCTGCTATTCCCGCTGCTGTCTTGCCACGCTGCTCAGCTGGTGCAATGAAGACCCACGGCCATCCCCATGTGCTTGCAGCCTGCAAACAGGCTGTGGAAAAGGGGGACAGTAAAGGAGTGATCAGTTCACTGAGAGCTGGCTTGCGGCACGGTGCTCCAAATCAGGCTGGCATTGCCAACAACTTGCAGGCCTGGAAGCTCAGCAGCGCCCCCAAAAGGGCTGGGCAGAGCAGGTATGCTGTTTGCAGCAGGTCAGGTGATGGCTGAGAGGACATCAGTGTCCAAACCAAGTCATATTGATCAGCTCAGTTGAGAATGTCCCATGTGCACCTACTGTACCCAACCTTGGGAGATGAGGCACCTGAAGCTTGCCTCATGTGGCTGCATGCACTGCAGGAAGCTGCCACAGGCAGACATGAACCAGATCACGCCCGTGTCAACGGCTTGCCGAAAGTGGTTGCGCATGCATTCCCTTGAGATTCCTGCTGATGCTGACATGGGCCGCTCCAGGCTGTATCAGGCCCTCACTTACAGTCTGTTTGGGTGCGACACCAGCTGCAAGCCTGGCTATGTTGCGCTTTATGTGACGTGTATTAGCTTTTCCTCATGCAAGTGGGAGGCTACTGCCTGTCCAGCGTCATACCAAGTAGAACTGGCTGTTTACTGCTCTTCTTGCTGCAGGCTCTCTGATGTAGACTCTAGTTCAGTGGTGAAACGTGCCTTCTTCATGGGGCTGGTAAGTGATTGAGCCGCCCAGCCTCGTGTGTTTGGATGGACTGCTGCATCAGCCTGCTACATGGACAGATTTGCAGCTGCGTATGTGCAGCGTAGCATTAATGGTTGGTGCACCAGGCTGTCACTAAGCTGTTTTGCCTCCGCATGGAGCCTGGACCTGCTGCCTGCAGAGGGAGCAGTCTGGGGACCGCTTTCAAGTGCCTCAAAACGCCTACCCTGCGCGGTCAGCAATAGTTGCTCTGGCAGAGATGCTGGACTGCAAGGTTTGCATCATGCAGTTCAAGGGCGAGTTCAGGCCTGAGGGCGAGGAGCCTGCTTACTATGAGTGCAAGGGGCCCTCAGCAGGCAAGCTGCACTTTTGTGCTGACAGACTCCTGTACTGCGTGTGCCCTCTACATGGACTTGTCGGCAGTGTTGCTTGCAATTGAGATCACTAAAGACTCCATTGTCTCCACTGAACTTGTTTCAGCATCATTACACGACAGGTGCAAAAAGCTTTCAGTGACCTGCAGGAGTCAGACACTTGCCAGATCTGCACTTGGCCCTCTTTGGGACCGTGCACTATGAGAGCCTCCTCCTGAGGGAGGACTGTAATGACAACTTGGGGTCAGCTGACAATGCCACCTCCTTCCACACCGTACAGGACCAGCAGAACAGCTGGTTTGGTTTTGGCCGGGAGTGGAACCTCAGCAAGCTGGCAGGTGCGCCTGCTTTGGCCAACATGGGCGCATACTGGCTTGCCCATAGCTCCTACCCATGCGGCACTGTCTGCAATGGTGTGCCTGGCTGCTGTGCTGTGCAGATCTATCGCTGCCTCTCAATGGTGGCTGCTATGCCAATGACCTGCATGCCCTTGTCCTCTGCTGCAGACCAGGGCTGGCAACAGGCCTGTGACCCTTCTGACGAAGGAGTGGAGCAACGCTTCATGGTGATCAAGAAGGAGCTGGCATACCATATATATGTCGAGGAGCTTTGCAGAGGTGCATCACGCCCGCTGTACGACACAAGGTGAGCCTGCAACATGCTGAGGTGCGCACCACAAGCATGTGCCGTGCAATGAGAGGTCTTTGCCTCAGTGCAATGTTGCAGTAGCCTGGAAGAATCAGCTGCACCTTGCAGATAGATGTGCACGGCACATGCATGCACAAACCTGTTTGAACCCAACACAGGTGCCTCCCAGCAGTGAATGCAGCATGTCTGCATCAGCCCAGGCCCCGGCAGGACCTGTACAACTGACACATTCTGCAGCACCCCACCATGTCTTCTGACCTTACAGAGTGGAAGTCCAGCATGTGCCAGCAGCGCTCGCCTGTGGCGAAGACATGGACGTTGATCACCCAGGACCCAGCTCCAGCGTCAGATCAGCTGTATCTGCGCACACTGCTCCGCCTGGTGGGGCAGCTCAGCAGCATGGCTCAGAACACAAGGGGCAGCAGTGGCAGGAGGCTCTGGCAGACAAGCTAGCTGTGTTCCTGGACCCGGTCAGGAAGCTGCTGGCAAGCCTGCACCAGGTGCTGCACAACACTGAGCGGGAGGACACCCAGGAGGTGGAGGGCCTGCTGCCTCTGCAGGAAAAGGTGGCGCAGCTGCAGGCAGCAGAGGCCAGCTGCAGGGACAAGGCAGTCTCGCAGGAGCTGCTGTGTCCCCTCGTCATCCTGGGCATGGAGAAGAGTGGCAAGTCCTTCCTGGCGAGCCAGGTGCGTGCTTGCCTGCACAGGTGTCAAGCTAGCAGGCTGTTTGTCTGAGCCATGTGCTGGGCGTGGCACAAGCCTGCCGCTGTGCCCTGGGCTGCGTGCAGCAGTCAGCTGCAGGCTGTATCTAGATCCACAAGCCAAGCATGTCCAGATTGCTATGCCTCTTGCTTTGCAGCTTGTGGCTGAGTTCAGCATGGGCAGGGTGCCCAAGGTTGTCACAGCTCCAGGGGACCCTGGATGCCTGACCTGGGATTACATCCCTCGACGAATTGCACGACCTGGTCTGCAAACAGATGCATCAGCGCTGCCAGTCCTCTTTGACACATCTGGCCTACAAGGTTTTGAAGAATTCTTCAGAGAAGATGACACCTTCAGGTGGGCCAAGCATCTCAGTGTCACACAGTCATCATGCCTATGGCTGGGACAGACCAGCCCCCTCTTGTCTGGCCAGTCGTGTCTCGTCATCTGCGTGCCCTGCATGCCTCTGCAACTGCCTGTGGTGGCTGTCATGGCTTCCTCACTCAGCTGCTGAATCAGAATCACTGCTCCAGACTCTCTGTGTGCATGCTGGCCTGCAGTCTGAACTATGAGCAGCTGTGTGCCCACTTGGAGGACGTTCGTGTGGGCAATACCTTTGTGCCAACCAGCAGTGACGATGTGGTTATCACAGGCATACCAACCCTATTCACTGGCAGGCAAGCTGCTGCGGAGAACCATTCTGAGCGAAATGCCTTGTGCCACAGCTTTAAGCAACATCTTGCTGCAGTTGCCGGACTTGGTGCAAATGCTGCATACTCCCAACATCAAGCCGCCTGCATATGCGGGGTCTGAGCAGCTCAGCCTGTGCCCTGCAGGGAGGCGCAGCCAGGCCAGAAGGCAGAATTTGTGATCACCCTCACCTATAAGGCACATCTGGAGGTGGAGAACACAATCTTTGAGCTGCATGAAAAATTGCAGGCTGGCACCAACTATTCAGATCAGGACCTTGGGCAATTCAAGGCCATGCTTGGCATCGATATGGGCAAGGGCAGGCAAGCATGTCAAAGGCTGCAGTGCTTTGCAATTCCAAAACTCAATGTGCAGTGCTGGCTCGCAGTGCATGATTGACAACCTCACTGCAACTCTGCCTGACACTCACCAAGCAGAGGCCAGGGCAGGGATGTTCCACTGCGGAAGCTTCTTCAGCTTGCAAGGTTTTGAGCTGATGCAGGAAAGCTGCACTCAAGCACCCATTGAAGCTGCCTAGGCGGATGCTGGAGCGCCTTGGAAACATTGTCACCGTCAGGGTGAGCGTCTGTGGTGTGCCGTGGTGTGGACCTCTGCTGTTGCAGCTGACTCACTTCATTCCCTTCTGCATACAGACAACGGAGGTGGCAGCAGCAAAGGGCTGCCTGCTGGCATGCACAGTTGGGAAGTGGAGCAACTGGGGCTGTCTGGATTCAGTCAAGGCAAGGCCTCATGCACCCAATGGTCTGCTCTTGCCAGTAGCCACTGACACCAGAGGCAGGGGGTTCTGCTGCGTTGTAGTCTCCTGCTTTGGTGCAGGAGGAAAGACTGTATGACTGCCTGTGCTTTGCCAGAGCTGATGCTTGTTGGGATTCTGCAGGTGTCCCTGCCTGCCACATATGAGTTTGCCATCATGGACCTTCCTGGCATCTCGCAAGGCAGCCCCTACCAGGCGCATCTGCTTCAAACATATCTTGAAACATTTGAGGCGCAGCTGTTCGTGCTTATGAGCCACAAGGGCCGAGACCCGTTTCAGTGAGGTTGCATGCACCCAGTGGCTCAATCAGCACCATGTGGGCTGATCTGTACATCTGTGACGCTATGCAAGCCAACAGTTAAGTACATGCTGATGCTGCTGCATTTCCTGAAGCTGGCAGAAACAGGCCACAGCTTGCAGATGCTAGCTTGCCTGCCCTCAATGGACAAATCTAACAAGCCCTCTGCTTGCAGGGCGGACATGAAGCAACAGCTGCAGGCACAGAGCAGGCTGATGAGACAGCTCGCTGATCCCACACAGCTGAGCAAGGTTCACGTTGTGTCCTGCGCAAGTCGAGACAAAGACGGGCTTCTCAGGGAGATGGAGACCAAGGTGCAGGGCAAGGGCTGGGATGCTGGTCTCAAGTGCTTCCAGCTGTGGAGGAAGAAGGACTTGAGCCAAGCGTGGCGCATGTGGTGAGGCTGCCTTGTACTGGATATGCTGCATGGTTATTGGGAGTGGCTCCGGCAACGAGCACTTTGACACGCCTGACATCTTACAAGGGTGAGCTGAGATGTTGCATGCAACAGACCACCTGTCTGAGCATGGGCACTTCTGATAGAGAGTCTGGGAGGTGGGTATGGCCCATAGTTGCCAAGAAGCAAAGCAATGTCACCTGGTACAAAGTTGTTCCAGCCAGCAGGCTTGCTGACTGTTTGCAGGCTTCCTGATGAGATTGTCAGGGACTGGCTAGCAAGATATCGGCCAGCCGAAAGCAGCAGTTTGGCAAAATACAAGCTAGACAGGTGCAGCAGCAGCGCACCACAGAGGCGCCTAGCCGCCTTTGACAACACCAAGCAAGAGCGATTCGAGAGCCATCTGCTGGATGTGGGGGACAGGTGCAGAGCTCAATGGTGTCATGCATTCCTGTGCTTGATAAGCAGAGCCTTGAGCCTGAGCAGTGCAGACCAAGCCTGCAGCGTTGCTGAATGCGATGGGTGCACCTGGCTGGACAGCAAACTTGGTCGCTGGGACCCAAGGCTTTCGTCCGTTCCAAAGTTTGCTGCCCAGCCTGATGAGACTGCAGTCGAATTTGTCTGCCTGCAGTGTGCTGAGCAAGGGAGGCTTTGCCAAGGCAGTGGAGTTTGACATTCATCGGCTGAGCACCTTTGCCAGAGGTCTTCAGGATCAGCAGGTGCAGGCCTGGCAGCACAGGGGACATTCTGCATCTGTTTGCATCATGCGAGCAGACAGTCAAAGGCCTGTACCAAGCTTGAACCTGCTGCCATCAGTCTCTATGCTGCAGAAGTCCAAGCGGCAAGCTGCAGCCAGCAAGCTTGAGGCTGAGGCACTCAGCATTGTAAGGGACACCTTCCAGCTGGCTGCAAATGCTGTTGGAGCCAACAAGCTGCAAGAGGCACCCTTAGCCGGCGATCACTTGCAGTAAGTACTGATGCCTTGCATATAGAAGCAGACCTGAAGCAGTCCACAACTTTGAACATATGTCATGTCATACATCCCTGCTGAAGGGCAGCATACTGACTGCATAGTGCTGTTCTGAAGGGAAAAGCAACCCTACTTTGTTTGCTGCTGCAGAAACGTGGCGCTGCAATTTCGGGTTGAGCTAGATGAGAGCAGCTCACAGGGTGCTCCTGTATGCAGCACAGGTCTGCCTGGTCGGGGGGCCAGGCCGACAGGGGCAGCCCTGCCAGCCTTACATCCACTCAGCCTAAACACTGCAGCAGGTTTGCAAATCACGCCCAAGGCCCTTTGCTCTCCCCAAATGGTTGCATGGGGTGCGATCACACCAACCCGGTGGTGCTGTCATGATTTTCACCAGAATGAGTACTGCTATGACTTGAGTGCAGCTGCCAAGGTCTTTGCTTGAGTGACAGGCTTTGCCTGAGCTTCACCTGTATATACTGTTACAGATGCCTGTGGTGCCGCTGTGCAGGGCTTGCTGCTTTTCAGGAGGCGCTGGACAGGCTGACAATGACGCTTGGCTACACTCCGCGGGCCTCCTACTGGCGTCTCGGCTCCATGGGACGCTTTTGCGATGGCAAGCAACTACTGAAGGATGTGTGAGCAAACCTTACACCTTGCCGTGGACACCCACTGCTGTGGGCAGCAATGACCATTGCTTGCTCCCAGGAGTTGCTGATGGCAATATTCAAGAAGCCTTGCTGCTGAATAGTGGGCCCTGCCACAGCTCAAGGTCTGACAAATGGCGGCCCATGCTGTGCAGGTATTGGAATGGGACTTGGGATCAGTCCCAGACCTTTCTGAGGCACCTGCGATCCCTGGACCCCCTAAGGGACACCCTGCTGCCCACCATAATGATGGAGCCACTGTTGACAATTGTGCCCGGCGATCTGGCTGATGAAATTTGGGAGCGCTTTGCAGCCTTTGAGCAGCAGCGTGTTGAGGAAGTGATGGCCCGGTGTTTTCACCTGGTGGAAGGCAGCAAGCTTGCTGCAGCAGTGCAGATCAATCTTGAGGTCAGTCTGGCCATTATTGTTGTGGCACTTTGGGATTCTGTACATGGGTGCAGCATTTCTTGTCAGCCTGCCGCAGCCAGATGCAGCTGTGCCTGGAGCATGCAGTTGCACAATCTGAAGTGCTTGGTTGGCATTAACTCACTGCAGACTGCTAACTGTTTGTGCTGCCAGTACATTTGTTGGATGCATTTTCTCCACTTGCAAGGCATCAGCTGCATATGCAGGATGGTGAAGGGCGCCTCCTTGTAAATGTCTTCAACGGCATGCTGGCCCAGCTGGCAGTTCACCTGGCCAGGGCTGCAACAGCCGCCAAGGTCAAGCTCCAAGACCTGCATAATGAGACTGACAGCTCTGGCCTGCAAGAGGTGAGAATCTAGTGTACAGCCTTGACTGGCACCATTTTTTGGTGCTGTGGAGCCTGCACTGCCTATGTTCATGTATTGGTACTGCAGGTGCGGTGTCCCTGATCTCTTGAGTAGTTGGAGAGCACCCTTGCGGCAGCTTTCTGCATCTTGAAGACTAAAATGGCACATGCTCTACAGATAATCATTGATGTGATGGTCAACTTCATGGGCGACATTGAGAAGGGGACAGAGACCTCCGGACAGAAGCTCAACATGCTGTTTGAGTCTGCCCCCAAGCTGGCCAAGCGTGCTGCCACTGACCTCGTGGAGATGACAGTTGGTCGAGTACAGGTGCGGCTGGACCAAGCTGCAGTGCCGGCCCTGTCAAACAACACGTCTGCTGGCAGTGGCTGGTAGCACAGTTGATATCAAGCTGGCACCAGCTGTTGCTCTATTCATTATTTGTCTGACTTGGCTCTGCTTATGCGTGCATCTAGCTCCAGGGTGCATCATAATTCAGCAGAGGGCCCCTGCAGCTCCTGAGAATGGGCTGCTGTGCTGCCCTGCTGCATGTTACTCCTTCAGATATTGCTTGTATAATTGCATCTTCTGTGCAGGGCGTCATTGAGGCATTTGAGGAGGAGGTGCGACTGGGAGTGTCGCTGGCAGCCATGACGCTGCAAAGCAAGGACAACCTGTGCCTGGGCCTCCAGGATGACGTGCAGGAGACCTTCAAGTACGCCTGCTGCTGTGCAGAGTGCAGCTCAATAGGAAGTGTCATGGCAAAGAAAATCTGTCAGTACACTGCAGCAGGCATGCATCTTCCCCGACCTTGGTATTGAGCAGCGCAGAGTGCTGCCTTCATGACGAATGCTGCTGCAGGCGAGTGTGTCTGGATCTGGCGCCTATTTTGACCAGCCATGCAATGCTGCTGGAGCTGCTGGAGCCGCTGGACCCTGAACAAAGAATGCCACAGCTAGGAAGCTGGAAGGAAATCGCTAGACAGCAGGTGCATGGTGGTTTTAGTCATGAGTTGCAGCAGTAGTGGTTATGTCACCTGCCGCAAGTCGCACTTGGCACCTTGACAGAGTGCCTTGGTGTGTCAGAGTTGACATGGCTGTGCCCACAGTACGGCTGCTCATTGTGCTCACAGGTTATGCATCAGGCTCAGCAGATGCAAGACAATCCGGAGGCCTTCTTCCCGATGGATAGGTGGGAGGGGGCCCTGAGGCCAGAGGCAGACAGCGATGTGGACGTCCCCAGTTGCCGGTCCATGAAGAAGCAGATAAAGGACCCCATTGACAAGTGCGCAGCCACCTTAGAGCTTGTTGCTGCATCATGCATATGTTGCAGCAGTAAAGCATTAGCACATGCTGTTGCAACTGCAGCTGCTATGGGAGTCTTGCCTTCAAGATGCTAGAGCTGCAGGACTGGCATCTTCCTCCATCATCTCTGGCCATCAGGCTGGTCACATTCAACCTTTGCCGCCTCTACAGGCGCTGCACTGCCCGCAAGCCTTGGGGAGAGTTGTGCAACCGAATGCTGCGCAGGGAGTCTAAGTACTGTTATGCATGCATGCTCCGCAGATGGTTGAATCAGTCAATTTGAGAGCTCAGCATCTGTGACTGTAGCGCGCTGAAGGTGGCCCACTCTGCCGATGGGCGCTTCTCTGACATTGTCTTGCCATAGACATTGCTTTTGCCTGAGGAGAAGATGTTCTTGGACATCTGCAGGCGTAATGCAAGAGACATCGCTGCCAATACCCAGCATGGTGAGGCCAGGGTGGGCTGCAGCTGCCGATGGTGCCTCTGTTAGGGCTGGAGAGCCCTCATGGCTTAGAGCTGCTCCCAGGGGAACCTTGCAGTGATGCTGCATGCCATACTGCTGCTGACAATGGCACCTGTGAAGTAGTCTATGAGGACAACATCTCACTATTTCAATAAATGACTTTCTTCTGATCATGTTGCAGGTTCAGGAGCTGCAGACAAGGGCCTTAAGCAAGCCACTCTCAGCGCCGGCTCTTGTGAGACCGCCTCTTGTAGGGAGAAATCCAGTGCAGCTCCCGACTGGACGGCTCTCAACACGGGGAAGTACGAGGGTGATATTTTCAATTGGCGCAACGTGCCAAGCAACTACTCTGCCATCGACAAAGTCATGCTCAGTATGATCAAGCTGGATCGCGACAATGGAGGCAACCCCATCAGCTTTGAGCACTGGAGTGCGCCCGACGCAGACCCCATGCTCAAACAATTGGTGGAGTCTGGACACCAAGGGGTGCTCTTCGACTTACAGGGTGGCAGCATGCATGACAAACCCCAATACATCTCATACTGCAATGAGGCTGGCAAAGAGATGTCTTACAGGGGTCTGCAGAAGCAAGGCGCAGGCTATGTTAAGCTGCTGCCATTGGGACGCAATTACTTCCAGAGCGGCCGCTTCTCTGGAGGAGCCAGCAACAAGACTGTTGCTCAGGACAGCGTCAGGTGATCAAAACGCTTGCTGCATCCCCCTTGCATGCAACTTGCTTGTCATTGCCAGGACCTAAGTGGCATCTGCTCTCTCCGTCTTCACCCCTCGTAATGAGTGTGGAGGGCATTTATGCAGCAGCGGGGTGCCCTGCTACAGTGTGTCTTGGTCAGGCAGTGCTTGCAGGGCTATGTACAGAATATGGGTTTGGATTATTTGCCAGCCTTTGACTACATGCTTTCATAACAGATACGTCACATTGGAAAATGAGCCAAAGTCTGCTTGGGCAGGCATGCTGGCAGCAGCACACAGGCCGTCCTGCACAAGTGCCAAGCCAGTCCGCAGATGCATCTGCCAGATCACACAATGTCTCACACAACTGTCCTGATACCCCCGGGCTGCCTCTTGTCAAGTTGTGACAACCAACTGGGTGTATGCTGCAGCTAGCTGCTGCAGTTTGTGCCTCATCTCTGCAGCACACTAGATGGAGGCTCTCTCTGCTTCAGTGTGCTGTCTCTCATTTGCAGGACTAAGCGAGCCATGCCTATTTCCTTGTATGCCCACGCGGAGAGCTCCACCAAGAGGCAGCGCACTGAGAAAGAGGCTGTCCACAAAGCCCTTGTGGACCTTTCTGCAGCAGATCCAGCTGTGCGAAAGCGGGTGAGAAGCCATGGCAATACCTGACTTCATCTTGTGGCCTTCCCTGCTTCCAGCTTGGGTAGGGCTGCTTCATCAACAGCATGTGGAATTCAGTGTTTGCAAGATTTCTTATGTAGTAGCTGTTGCAATCTGTTGAGGCTGGTGGGGAGACAGCCTTGTGCACAGCATGCCTCCACCCAACTCAAACCTGCCCTGCAGCTTTGCAGGGTACATTCAAGTACCTCCAGCCATTAGGGTGCGTGCCGGCGGCGCAGGGTGCAAAGCAATGCCTCCTGCCCAATATGTGCTTGCCTTGTGATTGTGCAGGGTTCCCAGTCTGCCAGCGGCCATGCATTGCTTGTCCTTTTGTTGTGTAGGGTCAATCTCTTGCCTCCACCCAACGTTGGCCTGCCCTGCAAATGCGCAGGTGACTGAGAGCAGCTTCATGGGCAGCTTTGTGAGGGCGTGGAACGGCAGGGTCACACTGAGTCTGCAACATCAGAGCAGCGACCTACCTTTGACAAGCAACACTGCTTGCACCGGGTCACAGCTGCTCCAGGTGTGTTTCAGAGCAACATTATCAGGCTCAAGCAGCTCTTGAGCATGCGGTGTTGTGGCTGATGCTGTCATTATCCTCAACATTGCGTGCCCCCTGCTTGAGCAGTGGTTGCACCCTGTGCTTGCAGTAAATGACAACTGACCTGCATGACTCCATGCCTCTGATAGCTCTTGCTTGGTACTGCGCTTGAGTGCACGACCTCAACTACTGTTGCCTTGCTCACCTTGCTGTGGCCGGCTCTCATGCTGGCACCCTATGTTGCAGATCCAGGCTGGTACCATGACCGACTTGGCAGCTGCCCAGACTCTGCTAGAGAGGCTGCTCGTTGCTCCAGATCCGCACCAAAGCGTAGACCTCTCTCACCTGTCTGACTAATGTTGCCTAACGCCCCAAAGATTCTGCTCTTCTCATTGGGTCCTTGTCTGCGACGACCATGATGCTCCCTTCCCATATGGAGCCAAAGATGGAGCGATGGACATAGGCACAAAGCCTAACCAGCGCCATCAGCCACTCCATCAGATGATTACCATGCCCAGCCTCATGCTCGTCATCATATCCATGCGGGCATCGCAAGCCATTGCCAGTCTGCAGTAGGAATCAATGGCCGGAGCAGTAGTGTCACATGGCCACGATGCCAAAATCTTTGTGCATGTATACTACAACCAGCTGCCTGTCTGCAATAGGAGTTCAAGGCCAGAGCAGTTGTGTTGTCAGATGGCCACGATGCCAAAGAGTTTGTGTAAGCATCCTTCAACCATCTGCCTGCAACTTTTGCTGTTGTCAAACACTCCTGGCCCGACCTGATGCCCACCTGAACATTTTTGCTCTTCTTCTTACGAATTGCACAACCAGCGTTCTGAAGTCTCTACTAGCAGCCTAAACACATATATGTGCGCTTCTTACACTTAAAAAGCATTTCAAAGTTCCTGCTAGCAGCCTTGCCATCATGCAGGACCATTGGGTGCTGTGAAGTTTTGAAGTCAGGTACTCTGCAAGAGGGCTGCCAGGCCTGGCTTAGGTGCAGGTTTATTGTCTGTGCTGTACGTACAGTGTATACACTGGATGCTCTACTGCTCTTTACCTTGGGCAGCCAGCCATGACACTGCTGAGGAGCAACAAGTGCATATGCACTTGCAAGATGACATGTCTGGTGTCAACATGTAGACCGCACTGGGCAAAGCTGCAGCTTTGGAGGCCAATTGCCCTGCAAACATCATTGGCATTGTTAAGCTTCCTAAGCTAAGGTTGCAGCTTGGTATACCCCCCACCCTGCTTGCGCCCATTCCCTGCCTATACAAAATTAGAAATGCGGTGGGCTAGGCTTTGCCTTGTTGTCAAAGGAATTCATCCTCCTTGCAACTGACTTCAAAACTCATTGCAGTGTTGGCGACTTTGAGTCAGCTGAGGCTGAAGTGCTGTAGTTTGTGCGCAGGCTTTCTGCCATGCATGCATTGATGCAGTTGCAACTTGAAATTGTTGTGCAGCTGAATGGCTGAGACAATTTGTGCATATGAATGTACCCAAGTCAATGCAGCAGCTGGACTCAGCAATCAGTTGACAGGCCCTTGGCCTGGATGAGGCTCGAGTTCATCCAGCCATCCTGCCTTTATTTCGTGGGACTCCTGGAGGATGCTTTGCTCGCCAGCTGCAGCACTGCCACCTCCAGATTTGGTGAAGCACTCAGAGTGCTGAACCAAGTCAAGCGCCTGCTGGGCTGCATGCAGGCCTCCAAGCTCCACAGACTGCCCCTTGATGCGAGGCTTGATGATCTTGCTGAATGGGTCAGCTTGCCACTGCAAGCCCGCACACTCCACCAGACTTGTTCCAGCATCTGCGCTGCTCCCTGAGGAGCCTCGTGCAGCCGGCAGGAGACCTGCTGCCACGCCACCCTCTGGCATATGGGCACGCATTACCTGAGGTTCCCCAGCCAACTGGCTGGCAGAGGGCTGAACCTCAGCTTTAGCCTGCTCATCGCTGTATTGCATAGTCGAGCCCTCCCCAGCAAGCTGGTGGGCCTGAAGGGACTGTCCAGGCCCATCAGGCGTCGCGAGGGGCTCAACAGAACGGCTGCCCTGGCAGCACTGGGCGACAGGGAGCCCACAGCCTTGGACTGGATGTCCTGAGCCGGCGGCAGCCTGCCTCTTGCTGCGCTGCTGCCCAGCAGGGGCTGCAGGGGCGGCGCTGTGAACTCTGACCTCGGCAGCTCTGACTGACGTGTCATTCAGAGATGCAATGCAGTGTTATGTAGATGGTGGCGCTGTGAGGACTCCAGCGAGCATTTGTACTGCTTCTGCACAACAGCCTTGATTGCGCACAGGGACTCATTAGTCCAAACCTGAACGTGGGCATTAGTATACTGTAAGAACCCAAAGAAACTTTTACCCTGAGGTGTTGGCCCCCACCCTGCACTGCATCGAGATCGCAGTTGAACCCATTCCTGATGAGAGCCACAAGCTTGTCTTCCCTGTTGGCAACATCGTCATTGGCCGTGACAATCTCATAAAATGGACCTGCCCCTTGTAAGACCCTTGGCACTATCTGGCTCCTGGTGGCGCCTGCCTGTCTGCCTGCTTGCTGACAGCTGCAAGATCTAGAGAGATTCAAATTTGACCCTTAACACACCATGTGAAGACGTAGGTCATGTAAGAGCACCTTCATTTCTCCAGTTGGACCCAGCAATCAGTTAGGCCCTTGCCTTGGCTGAGGTTCATCTTCATCCAGCCATCCTGCCTTTATCTCGGAGGACTCCTGAAGGGTGCTCTGTTTGCCAGCTGTGGCACTGCCACCACCAGATTTGGTGAAGCAATCAGAGTGCTGAAGCGGCTCCAGCACCTGCTGGGCTGCATTCAGGCCCCCGTGCTCAGCAGATTGCCTCTTGATGCTGCTGCGAAGCTTGATGCTCTCGCTGAATGAATCAGCTTGCCGCTGCGCGCCCGCACCCTCCACCAGATTTGTTTCAGCATCCTTGCCGCTTCCCAAGGAGCCTACTGCAGCCGGCGGCGACCTTCTGCTGCGCTGCTGCCCAGCAGGGGCTGCAGGGGCGGTGCTGTGATCTCTGACCCCGGCAGCTCTGCCTGACATCTGGGCTCCCGCTGCCCAGTTGAGAGGGACAAGGCAGCAAGCTCTGCCTGCCTGCGACTTGCCGCCCTGCAACACAAGAGCCCCCCATCAATGTGCAGAAGCATGTCTTACACAGACTCTGGCAAGGCTTCATGAGACGGGATGCAACAGGGTTGCTGTCAAGATGTCTGCACCAAAGCTCATGTCAAGCAACTTGGGTGATGATTGCTCAGTTCTAGGGCTCAATACCAGCAGCAGTGCTTGCAGGGTGTTCAAGTGGCGCTGTGCTAGTGTAATTGTCTTGACATGCTGCTCATGCATCCAGTCAGGGCCAATTTGATTGCTCAGGAGCCTCGCTGCCCGCTGCAATGTCTTGGCAAACATTGAGGCGAGCTGACAGGCGCCGCCCGTGAAGGCCATCCTATCCCCCACCTGGCAGGGTGGTGGGGGCCGGGTCTCTCTCTCTGCTTGGCGCCGTCCTGGGGTGCTTCACCCATCTCTTGGCCCCTGACACCAGAGGATGCCTCAGTGCCCATGTGACCTTGCCTCTTTACTGAATGGAGCAGCCAGCTCAGAGGTTCCCATACCAGCCTGGATGGATCAACAGGTATGAGCCCCATTGTCCAGACTGTAGAACGCTTTGCAGAGGTCCCAGATACCCCCAAAAATGTCAGGACCCGCAATGCACCCAGAGCAGTGTCTGAGACGGTTGGCACACAAGAAAATGCAGGCAGCTTTAAGCTGCCCTTCCACCCATATCACATGCTGGACAGCTGGACGAGGAGGGCCCACATTCCACCTCCAGCAACGCTGCACATGACTTGCAACGCTGCACATGACACTGAGGTCTAGGGGACATGCCCGGCCGCACCTGCAGGTGACAGCGGCTCTCATGCTGGCCTCCGCTGTTGCCACAGCGTTGGCAGGCTGCACCATCTCTTGCCACAGTGCGTCCTGCAGGCTGACTAGGCCATGGCTGCCAGACCGCTGGTGCTGATTAGCTGGAGCTCCTCGATCTGCAGAGCATTGGCAGGCAGCTCATGCCTCAGGTGCGGTGCACGCCGGGACATCTGGCATGGCCCTGAGAAGTTGGTGGCGCTTTTTCTCTGGTGCATGGAGCAGTGAGCTCCGAGGCTCCATACTGGACTTAATGGGTCAGAAGGTATGAGCCCCGCTGTCCATACAGGTACAGGTCTTGCAGAGCCTCCAGATCACCTCAAGATACCCCCCAAAACCGTCAGGACATGCAGTGCACCCGAAACAGCATCTGAGACAGTGGGCGACCTCCAGATGGCCAGAGAAGCGGCAGAACATGCAGCACCCCAAGCCCTGTGTCCAAGACGGTGGGCATGCCTTGAGATGGCCCAGAAAAGTGCAGGAGAAGCAATGCCCCCAGACCTGTGGCGAGACAGTGGGCACCTCAGCTCCATGCTCAGCTGCTCTACCTGCTGGTCCAGTGCAGCCTTGCGCTGCTGCAGAGACTCCCTCTCCTCAGCTGTGGCAGGGGCCGCCGCTACCAGTCCCTCTGTGGCTGCAGCCTGACAAACCAAGTCGTCCCTGCCAGCAAGACAGAGGAACAAGTCAGACAAATGCATGCTGCTGCCTCTTTGCGGGGGGTTGATGGAGTTGCAGGGCATTTTCCAGCAATTGGACAACAGCCCACCCTGGCCACAGCCCTGACAGGTCATTGTTCCCAGCTGTTGCAAAGTCAACAGGATACTGACTGCCAGGGAGTCCAAGCCAGAGCGCCTGAGTCAACGAGATCCACGCTTGCATTGCAGACTCAGGCATCTACAGCTGCACAGATGCAATGTAGGACCTGCGAACACATGCGGACTGCTTCAATCAAATCAAGCAGAGTCACCTCACCTCTGCGCAATGCGCCCCTCCAGAACCTGCTGCAGGTACACTGGTGTGGCTTCGCGCCCGATGAGAGACATCAGCAGCTCTGGCATGTCTGCAGGGCTCCGTGCTGCTGCAGGCGGGTCACTGCCAAGCTGCAGCGCCTTCCTGGCTTCTTTTGCCAGGGCCTGCTTGTTTTGCAGCTCTGCCTGCTGCTGCTCCACCTACAAAGGATGGCAGCAGGCTTGCAGTGCCCGTTCTGTGGCTTCATCAACATTGGCTGATCAAGGAGGGCTGCCCAGGCCACATGGGCTGTACTCTATGGGGCATCGCATCCTGTTTGTGCAGACAGTTTCAGGTAAATGTGCTTCTGGGCCTGATCATCCGTACAAGCAGAAACTGAAGGCTGCCAGTGTGAAGAGCAGCCCACTGAAGGGCTCCTGTCCAGCATCAGTGGGCAGGCAGACCAGCACCTGTCCTGTCTCACGCAGCGGCAACGCAGATGCATGGTCCCAAAGCAGCAATGCAGATGCATTGTCCCGGCATCAAAATGCAGGTGCAAGGTCCCGGCAGCAAAGAGGTGCACAACTAACAGGGAAACAGCATCCGTGCGGCAAACGCTCACCAGGAGGGCTTGGACCTTGGCGGGATCCAGAAAGTCCTGCACCTCCTGCAACACCTGGCTGCCAGCGGGCTGGGCAGCCTTGAGACCCCGCATCGTGGTACGAGACGTCCGGCAGCTGCTGGTGCCGCCTGTGGCAGGGCACCAATGCTTCAGGCAACTGGCCCTTGCCAGCTTCATGTTGGTGTACCTGATGGTCGGCCTTGCATAGCTAATCAGACGCCTCACAGCGCTCGCAGCTGGCACGAAGGTGAGAGCAGATGTGCTACGGGTGGGCCCATGCACGGCCGGCCAGTAAGTATGCAGTGCTGCTTGCCCCTGGTAGTGGTGGAGTTCCCCATGCAAAGCAGGAGGGTGATGTTGTCAGCATGTTGTCCGACGAGCGCATAAGCAAATGGAGCTGGTTCCATCGACAAGTTGCACTCCTGCCGTGGTCTCTTCTAGGCCCAGCCTGATGAGGCTCAGGCCACTGAGGCCTCTCTGCCAGGGCACGTTGGCAGAGCACCACTCAAGACCTTGTTGACAGGCCAACCTGGCCACCAGGCCTGGTCAGAGCTTACCTGAGGAAGGCATGGTGTCTCCCAAGCCGAGCATGAGGCTCAGGCGGGAACTTGCAGTGTCAAAGAGGCTGCCACTTCTGCCCGCGCCTGCGCCTGAGAAGTACTCAGAGGGGCGCCTGAACAGAGCCGCCCCTGCCGGCGTCTGGGCGAGGCCGGCAGCGCCGCACTGCCATGCATGAACAGCTGCGTGCGGGGCGTGTGGGGCAGGCTGCCACCGCCCAGGGAGCGCAGGTGGGGTGGCTGGCACTCCAGGGCCCCCGCCTGAGGGTCGTGGCTGCTGCTACCGCCGGAGGCGCTGAGTGCCGCTGCTGCTTCGCCAGATGGGGTTGGCTGCAGGTGTCCTGCCTGGAAGTCTGCAGGCAGAGGCTCTGGGGCATCTCCCTCTGCTGCCTGCTGCTCTGGAGCAGAGTCCAGTGCCTGCAACATGGGACAGTTGCATGGGGATGCATGCCCTCAGGAGCGTTTGTGACTCCTGTATGCCACCAATTGGCCAACTGTATGCCGGTGCTGCACACAATTGCTGTTCTTGATCATGCTGTCGTCCTGGAGGCAGAAACTGCAGCAAGCTTCAGCAAACTTGCTGCTGCCCTGTTGCCCTGACAAGGAAGTAGTGCGACTCACTGCGGAGGTAGCGCAGGCTTACACGCTGCCCAGACCCAGGCTGCAGTGCCCTATGTGCCATGCTATCACAGACGGGAACCCTCCCCTCCTTCAACCCCGCAGGGCTCTGCCGCATGAGGTGTTCATGCCCATGCTTTTGAGTCCAGCAGCAACATCTGACCTTTCTTCCCCTTGCAACACCAAGAAAGGCTGATAGTTTCACGCACACTTCAACAACATGAGGTCATGGCCATCTGAGCAGCCAGTGTGATGACTGCATCCGCCTCGGCCTGTGTCACCCCCTCTGCTGACCCATCGCGCCCTGTCATGCCCAGCAGGCGCGCCCCAGCTCACCGCAGACTTGGCGCAGACAGAGAGTACAGCTCTCGTCCTGCAGGATTCTGCCTTTCAAAGACGACCACAAGCAAGAGCATCTGCAACAGCTGCAGACAGCTGACCTGAGATGCCTGCCCCGCTGGCCCGCCGCGCTCTGTGGCCCCCCGGATGGGCACATGCCGCCCGCCGCATGCTGCAGGAGGCTGCAAACCCTTCCTCCAGGGCAGGCTCCTCTCCATGCCCCACAGCAGCAGCTGCCAGAGCCCCCAGGTGGGCTTCCATGATCACCAGCAGGTGTTCCTGCTCCTGCTCTGACACCTACTGCAAGCATGCAGCCACCACTGGGTTTTGGGCTTGCGTCTGCCAAAAATTTGACTGATGGGCCTGCTCTTGCTTTGATGACTGCAGGCCACCACTGTGTTTATATACAGACATGGCCAATACGTGACTGACGATGCACAGCACCTGTCCACAGCCATCGAGTCTGGCTTGATCTAAGCTGCCATGCGGGTGATCACGCTCCCTCCTGCCAGCGCCAGGTGTCTGTGTCAGAAGCACGTGACAAGGGAGACGCCACTGACTTCTGTTTCCTGTCCCAACATCTCTACAACGGGCAGCAGCGGCACAGCATCTTGTGTCTGACGCCCCTTATCCCCGCTGCAGTCTGCCGCCCTCCGCTGGGCCCAGCATGACCTGAAGCACAGGGCCTGCCGCAGGACATGCACAGCGCATTGGGTCCAGTACAGCAACTGAAGTGGGGTTTACCAATGATTCGTCACGCTCGCTGCACCTGGCTGCAAGCCGACACAACTGCAAAGTCTTGCTGCAGCCGCCCTCAGCGGCAGATCTGTCACAGTGGGCAAGGCAGCCTCTCTCACCTGCAGCCGCAGAATCACCCCAAACATGCACAGATCCTCAGCTGCAGCCTACCAGTCGCTCCTCCAGTATGCTGCACCTGGCCTCAGCCACCCTCAGCTGCACAGTCCGGGTGGCCAGCTTGCCCTGTAGCCCCTCAAAGTCCATGCTGCTCACGACTGCCTCGCCCAGTGCAGCCAGGTTGCTGTCCTGGACAGCCACAGCCGCCTGCACAGGGGGGGCTGTGAGTCAAGGCATTTGAGCGGGCTGAAGCGTCAGCTGGCAGAGCACTAGACCTGCCTGACTTGTCACGAATATGGCTGCGCAGGCCCAGCAGAGGCCAAGCCACCATGCCTCTGCTTGACATGGCTGTGCAAAGAGCACTTGATAACCCAGTGTGCTTCCCTCACCTGCAGCTTCCTGTTCTCCTCACGCAGGGCTGCCATCTCGTCACTCGGCTTGGACAGCTGGTTGGTGTTCTTGGTGGGCTTGTTCATGATCTTGCGGGCACGTGCTGCATAGCTGCAGGCAGCAGGTAGAAAGGCTGTGAAGCTGAGCCTTGCCGCCTGATGGTGGCACTTGGGGCAGCTGACCCATACATGAACACGCAGCTCCTTCTCTGGTACAGCATCTGAGGCAGCGACTCAGTGGATGTGGTGATGGCAATAACCAGCACACAGCAGACGTCCTGATCAACATCAATTCATTCATTTCAAGCATGTGAGCCTTGCTGCCTGACGATCAAGGCTCCTCAGGCAGCTGCCCTGCAGATGGCAAGCAGCACGTGCCCATCTGCCTGCTTGAATGCAGCATTTGTGGCAGCTTCCCTAAACCTCTATGATGCAGCAGCAATCAACGGCAAGCCTGCACCAGGCAGCTTTGATTGCAACGCATCAGCACTTGCTCCAGGGTGCTGATGGTCTCACACGGGTGTGTACGTCTGCAGGGCTGACACAGGCAATCATGAGCGTGGTGGAGTTACCGCCCAGAGAGTCCCGCAGCACTGTGGTCAGATGACGGATTCTGCAACGCAGGAACAGCATCTCAAGCCATGTCTGGACGCCACACAGGCTGGCTGCTGCCGCTCGTGCAGGCAACCAGCTCGGGGATGCAAGTCAGCGCCTCGGCACCCTCTAAGGTGGCGAGACTGCCTCACAGAGGCCGCACATAAGCTGCAGGGACTGACTGAGGGGAGGCCAGCCGGCCCATCACAGGGGCTGGCTTGAGGTGGCGGCCACCTCAAGCCGGCAGGTAGTAGTAGTAGTAGCTGTGAAGAAGTCTCCGTTGACAACCAGGCAGCCCCGGCTGACCTGTACGGCAGAATGATGTCTGCACTGTCCTTAGGACGGGCAGTTAGCGCCTTGATGACCTGCCCAAAGAAAGAAGAGGCCATTGTTGATTGAGCTGGCCTCAACCATCTGGGCACCCAAGGCCCCAGACTTGGACAAGCGCTCACTGCCCGTGGGAAGCATGGGCAATGCTCAAGACAAAATGGCCTTCCCCTCTGTGTTGCTTCACAGGTACCCACTATCACCTGCCTATGCAAGCGTGCAGTCGTGCTGCCCGGCGGAGAAGCGCAGTGCAAGGCAGCAGTATACCAGTCAGCAGGGCGCTGATGGTGGGGAGTATCAGTGGTGCAGCCACTGACATTCCCCAGCGCAAAGGTGGCCCTGCTCAAAGTCACAGTGTGCGTCATTGTAGATCTGCAGGGCAACATTCAGCAAGTGCTTGGCATGCGGTCTGCATCATAGGCACCACCACAGAGGCAGAGGCCACTGTAGCGCAGCAGCGTCCTGGGCCTACACCGCCTGCAGTGTGCAGTGGCAGCCCATGGCACAAGCCTCGATGTTTGTAGTACAGCCAAGATTGCCTGCAGCACATCAGCCAACAAGCACACCAACTGGCACACAGGCCCAGACCAGGACAGCGCAGCAGCAGCCAGAACTGCTACCGCCTGCAGTGTCACCAGGAGGTGTGTCCTGACCCGTGCACAGCCAAGGTTCCTGCAGCGGGTCACCCACCTCCATGCATGTGCAGGGAAGCTCAATGACTCCCTCCTCTGGCTGCCTTATGGCAGCCACACGTTCAAACAGGGCATCCACGGCGCAGGGGATCACAGCATGGGGCCAACCGCACCGCGTCCTGGCATCCCGGCAGTCCCCTGCCTGGTCGCTGTGCCTGGCCCTGGTGGGGACGGCCTTGCTCTTGCTGGTGCCCTTCAGGCATGTCAGAGCATCAGGCGTACTATTGCTCAGCAGGCAGGCAGGGGCAAGCACAGCAGCTGGAGGCTGGTTGCTTCTGCTGGCCTTTCCAGCAATCAGGCTGGGCTGGGCTCAGGGAGGTAGAGAGCTGACCTCAGCTGCACCTTACCAGGGTGTACGTCTTCCTTGGACCAGTCTGGCCATATGCCAGCACGCTTGCATTGAGCCCCTCAAAGAGGTTGTCCACCAGGGCGCCACCATCTGCCTGTACAGCATGGCCAAAGGCTCTCGTCCCAGCTCATACACTCCTCAGCACAAGCTTGAGCCGGTCAGGGGCTGGCAGGACAGTCTGCACCATCTGGAAGCAGAACTTGAAGCTTTCACTGGTTATGGCATTGATGACTGGAATGGCCAGGCTGGCTGGCTGTGCTGCCGCCATCAAGCACTGGCGCCTCTGCATCTGGCGCGAAAGCGCTCGCTCTGCTTTCTGATGCTGTGATCCTCAGACCTGTGTAATGTGAGGCTGAACCACACCTGTCAAAGCTGTAGATGGTCTCCATGCCTGCCACTGCACCTTCTCCCTGCACACAGCCCCAGCCGACACCTTGGGCCTGCAGCAAGGCACTGGCACACGCTTGCATGTCGGGTGGACGCAGCGCATCCACGTGCTGCCAGCAGGCCCAGCCAGGCCAGAGCTCAAGAGGCAAAGTGTGCATTTGCACGCAGCAGCAGGCAGCAGGATGCCGAACAGCAGCGATTCGACTTGGTAGGCTGAGTTGGCCCGCTTGGGTGCGGCGCACCTGATGTGACAGACCACCTGCACAACTGTCTCCTTGGGGGCTGGCTGCCTGGAGGGCGCCCCCACGGGGCAGCCCTGCCCTGGGGGACCCCCCCTGAGGACATGTGAGGCACAGCTGCAGACACTGCAAGTGGCCGCACAGCTGCTGCTGGCCAGCGCTACCGTATCCAGGCCGCCTGGCTGACATGCCTGCACCGCCGTGCCGCTGCTGCTTGTGTGCTGTTTCTAAAGTGATACAGTGGGGAGAGGGGCTCCTGTGCCAGGCTGGCCAACAGTGCTCTCACAGCTGTTGCTCAGGCGCTTGCTGGAAGGGCTGCCTCTGGCTCGTGAGGTGAGGCGGGCATCACCGCTGGTTGACAAAGGCCTGCAAACTGGAGGCCCGCTGCAGCTGGCTGGCAATGATGTTTGCAGCAGACCTGGCTGCTCTGAGGCAGAATTGAGCTCATCATTGCAGGGGATGCACGCGCATGCATGCAGTTCAGGGAGTAGCCTGGTGGCAAGTCGTGATGGGTTCTTGCCTGATCCAAAGCAGCCACAGCATGAGGCTCTCACCCATTTTGATTAACATGCAGAGGAGTAGGCCGGCGAGACATCCCAGCTTGCTTGTGCTTCTGTCAAGCTATAATCTCCGGCGGCAGCTCGGTACTCCAGGCAGCAATGCAGCATGGAATGGCACTTTGAGTCTGCACTGTAACCTATACATCCAGCCTGAGAACTCAACACATCTCGCGCCCATTCCTTGGGAGCTCAATCCTGCAATATTGATGGCCTGAGAGGTTGTGGACTTAGTCCACAACCACAAATGCCTGATCAGCCAGGTGACCACACTGCATTTCTCCGCCTCTATATGCTCAGGACTTCCCTGGACAGCGACCAGGTCCCATCGCAGGCAATCTGCCCCTGGACCTGCTCATCACGATCTTCAGCTGTCTGCCTGGTCTGCACCCCATTGCAGTCTGGGCCTGTGTCTCACGGCGCTGGCGCATGGCTGTTGTGACCATAGATGCCAGAAGAGCAAAGGAGCCCCTCCAGCTGCTCACAACGTCATGCAACCTGGGGGTTGTGAAGTCAGTGGTGGTGCTTCACGTGGAGGAGGCAGAAGTCACACAGTGTGCCCTGTTTGCGCAGAGGCGACCTGCCTCCGTGAGGTCAACATTCAAGCCTGACGCTGCGTGTTGGATTAAGTCCAACACGGAGGCCAGCCAGGAAGCCAGATCCAGAACCCGAAGGATAGCATCTTTCAGCTGCCCTCTACTGTTGAGGATAATGGTGGGCCCTGGCCTGGACACATCAGTCGGGGCACAGCTGAAGGTGCAAAGTAAGGGTTCCGGTGCTCAGCAATCGTGCCTGGCCTATCTGGCAAAAGGGCTGCGAGCCTGTCATGTGTGAACCCCCAGGCTGAGCCAGGTTGGCAGCCACTCCCTGCAACCGCGCCTGCTTTGATCAGCGTGCTTGAGCGGCCCCTCCAACAGTAGGAGCCTGCTGTCTGCTAATTGCTGGGAGCACGGGACCATACCTTGCACAGCACACTGTGCAGTCTTCCAAATTGCACTCAGAGTTGCTGTTGCCAGAATCAGTCGGTCACCATGCAGGCAGCAGGCTGTCCCAGGCGCCATCCTGCCACAAACAGGCGGCATGCATGATCAAGGCTGTGGTAGGCTGCATCTGCCAGGTTCTGCCCTGCATGCAAGTGACCAGATACCCCTTTCCCTCATACAGCGCGCCTTGAGCTACGCTGTGCTTGGGCCAGCAGCTGAGACAGAGGCCTTCAAGTATACCGCAAAGCAGCAGCCAGCATCTCTGGAGGCAGTGCACCTTTGTGCGCATGTACCCCCAGCTACTTGACCCAGATTGCATCCTGCCTTATGCTGGCAGTCAGACCTGTCAGATTCCCAGTCAACCCACCCCACCCATTCTGCAGGTGCCTCCTCCACCGCCACCCACTTCTTGCCGGTGCGCCAGAGATGCAGGTATTGAGGTGCATCCGACCTCACCATACATCGCCTGCAAGCCAGTCATTGTCAGGTGTGCATTTGACCGGCTGCCTCAGGCCACCATCCATCATGCGGGCCTCACGCCACCTGACAGGGTCTGCAGGGCTGCTAGCGTGGCCTCTGAAGTATGTGTGGTCTTGCAGACGTTTGGGTTGGCAGGACGCTACCTGCCTTTGGGATGCAGCCTGGCAAGGTTGAACCGGGGCTGCCTCAAACCATCAGCCACCATGCTGGCCTCCAGCAAATCTGACAGGGTCTGCAGCCTGCTGGTCTGGCCTCTGGACATGTGCAGCGCTGCAAACAGTCTGTCACTGCATGCTATGTACCCAAGCCAGGAGGCAGCAGCAACGCACATGTGTCTACCCACAGCCTTCAGGAGGAGTATCAGAGTTTCCCAGAGCCCCGCAATTGCCTTCCATAGCCTTGTTCACAGTGGCCAGCTGATTTCCAGGGGTCAGGGCTGTGAACAGCAGCTGTCCCTAGAGCCTGACTGCCGCTGTTGCCAGCAGCTGCATTCAAGCTCCTTGTGAACCTTACCTTTCTGCCGCTGCCAAATATTGTCGGCAGAGGTGCTTCACAGCCACAAAACCCCAGGGGTATGGTTCTGAGCCACCTCAAGTTGCGCTGAGTACCCTGTGTCAACAAGTTCAGCATGTCTGCAGGCAGGAATATGCAACGCTGGAGGAAGCTGAGGCAGCCATAAAGCGCAGGGCAGGGGAGGCACAGAGCAACCCCAGCAGCAAGACAGCGCAGCTGCTGCAGAAGACAGAGGAGGTGCAGAGGGCACGTAGTAAGGTAAAGGAAAGACCCTCCCAGCAACATGCACTCATGTGCATCAGTGTTCAGGAGAGCAGAGGCCAGTGCTCACACAACTGGGGGCAAGTCGAACGGTCCCTGCACATGCATTGTACAAGAACAGTGTGGGCTGGGCAACAGCTTTTGTGAGGCTTTCTGCTGCTTGACAGAAAGCTAGACTTGCTGGACCCTCGCATGTAAGGGACCAGCAGTGTAATATCACCCCAAAGCGGCACGGATGGCGGCAATGGGCCTTCACATATGGGGCCTCTCATCCAGAGCCACACTCAGCGCCAAGCAAACCTGCTGATGACAAGCTGTGCTAGGGCAGGGAGGTTGCAGGGTGCCCAGCCCACCTGCATGCTGCGCATGCTGGCTGGCTCTCCGGGCAAGGCCCAGAGGCGAGCTGTGCACTGTGGCTTCCTGCTGCCGGTGCGCACAGCGGCTGAAACAGGGTGGAGGTCTGGCATTGAGAGCTGCGCTCTGTTGGGACACATCACCATGAAGTGCTTCTGGCCGCAGGTTGACACTGCTGCTGGCAAGAGAGGGGAGGACTGGGAGTAGGAGGAGAACCCCACCGGCGATGACCAGGACGTGGGGGGAAACGAGATGAGGGAGTGGCATCGCCCTTAGTGGCTGCCAGGTGGGCCACAGCTGCAGGCAGGGCTGCCAAATAAGCGGTCTGGGAGAGGTGGGCAGTGTCATCCTGCTTGACTGTCTCTTGGAGGTAAGAGGTGTTTCCAGGGCCAGACCAGGCCAGACAGCAGTCACAGCTGATGATAGACGAGCAGTGGGGCCGTAGGCACCATCCTGCTGGCACGGCACTATGTCTGCACCACTGGTCCTGCTGCACAGCCCCACTTACGACAAGCTGCTGACTGCCTGTCTTCAGCCAGCCCCACACACCATCAACTGGCAAGCACAAGCCAGTCAGGGTCATCAGCAGCTGCTCTTTTCTCGTCTTTGCTCTTTGCTGTACGATACAACAGCCGTTCCTTTGAGGTTGCTCGTGTTTTTCTCTGCAAAGGGCTTTCTTGCAGGCTTGTGGGGCAATCTGTTGCTTCGCACAGCATCAGCACTCCTTCACACTGCCACTGCTTCACAGCCCCAGACTGCTTGTTGACGCATGACTGTTTTGCCTGCAGGCTGGCCAAAGGTGCACTGGCCGGTGCAAGGCAGGCACACACTAGTGGCTGCATCAGCTAGCTAGATGTACAGTCACGGCATCAGGGTGCGGCCTTCCTTCCTGCTGGCCCAGGCATATGACTGCTCACCTGCAGGCCAGCCACCCGCGGCTGTGGCTGATAGCGCAGCAGCAAGTCAGTGTCTGACAATGGGGTCAGGCACATCTCCTTGGCTGTCACACCTCCTGCTTCTGCATGTGTTATTGGGTTCTCACCATTGTGGAGCTGCTGTCTGCTCAGCGGTTGCCTTGCACAGGCAGCCGCGCCGTTCCATTCCTTGCTTATTGAGCTGCTGTGCGCTCAGCTACTGAGTCAGCTGTCACCTGGTGCAGGACCATGCTTGTCATTCATGGGTGCGCTCCGATGCTCAGGCCTGTCCTTCAGACCTGTTGCAGGCAGCCTCTCTGCCCGCCACCAGCACAAAGGGCAAGCCCAGCCAGGCGCCTGACGGGAGCAGTGCATGGAAGGGAGCCACGCTGTCTGGATGTCCACCAGAAGGCAGGTCGGCCGCCTGAGTGCTCACCAAGCAGTGCCAATTCTCTTGCGCTCCCACCGCAGGTCAGGTCCTGCCTGAGTGGTCCTCAGTTGCCATGTTTCCATTCCTATGTGCAGTGGAGGCCAAACTCTGACAGGCCTCCCACAACAGACCTCCACTGGCACACAGGCAATGCATGCATTGCAGCACCTGGGGTCTTCCTTTGATAAGGGTCAGACGGTGTCCACTGCTCTCGGTATGCAAAGGCAGAGCATGCAGTACACAATTTCATTGACTACTGTGCAGGTTCAGCTGGCAGTCGATGCAGCCAGCCAGTGCACTGACATGCCCAGCACTGAGGAGACCCTGTCTAACCGTCGTTAGCTGCTTGGTGCCAGCGATAATGGTCAGCTCAATCAGCATACACCGCATTCTGCAGGCACATCGTTGCCGGGCCTGTGGCAGCCCACAGCCCCTCACCCAACTTGCAGTGCCTGAGGACATTGGATCCATGCTTACAGGTCCCTCCTTGTGTGGCAGGTCAGTGTGATACGGTTACAAACATGACAAAGCACTGACTTTCAAGGACGCCTGAAAGTGTGGTGGCCAGGCTGAAAGCATGGTGGCCAGGGTGAAGCCAGGCAGCTTCACTGTGATGCAAGCTGGCTATCAAGGTCCTCCAGCTGCTTGTGGCGGGCATCAGCAGCGCTTGTGTGGTACTGCTGGGACTCCTCAAGTGCAGTGTCAAGCTTATCCAAGTCGGTCTTGGCCCGCTGCAGGCTCGCCATGCCATGCTGAATGATAGGGAAGGTAGCTGCCGAGACTGCAAGGGACCGCGAGCTCCCTGTGGTGGCTGCATGGCCCTTCATGCGGCTGTCAGCACCCATCAGGCGGCAACGTGCCTGCGAGGCAAGTCTTGCTGCACCTTGGAGCGTCCGCCGCATCTCGCTGATGTCACCCTGCAAACATGACAGATGACTGATCCTGTCAAGGACATGTGCCACTGATGAGGGCCAGTGCGAGCCATGTCACGCGTCCCGCAGCACCTTTGTCGACAGTGAACTTACCGCAAGGCTGCCCAGCTCCAGGTTGACGTTGTAGACGGCAAGCAGCGTGTCCGCCAAGGCCAGGCCTCCTTGGCCAACTACAGAGCCTGCCAGGTAGCCAATGGGCACCTTTGCTGCCAAGGACAGGCCTGCAAATACGGCTGACATGGGAACTGCGATGCCGCCGGTCAAGACGCCCACCATAACCAGCCCCAGCTGGAGAGCAGTGCTGGCCATCTTGTAGAAAGACACCTGCAGGTCATTTTAACTGTGGTGAGGGGTTCCAAGGAGGCTGGAGCAAGCTGCTGCTGAGGGGCTTGCCTCGGCAGCATTACTTGTAGCTGCAGTTTGTGCCTTGACGATGTGGTCATGTGCGTCTTGCAGCTCTGTCTGCAGCTTCGATTCTGCTTGCTCCTCATAGGTGATGACCAAGAACTGCAGGCACTGGGACAGCGGCGTCGTGCATGCCAGACTTGTGGAGACCAGGCATCTCAGATGCGAGTTCCAGGCACAGCAAGGTAATGCAGCAGCAGGAGACTAGATGTGCTGACCTGCTCAGCCGTGACGAGGGCTTGCAGCTGCTCATGGACAGCTGGCGTCCACAGCTCCTCAGGGAGGCTCAGGTACATCTGGAGCCGCTTGATGTCGGTGCGGGCTGTGTCTAGCTGCTGGCAGCAGCTGCGAATGAACTGAATGGTGGAGCGTTGCACCACAAAAAAGGCGTCCAGAGCATGTGCCTGTGATTGCAGCTGTGTGCGCGCCTCCTGGCTGAAGCCAATCACCTGCCGATTGCCTTTTCTCAGGAGAGCCTGGACGTTGGACTGCTGCGGGGCCCTGTCCCTGTTGGCTGCCATGACCAAACTAACTGTGCAACGTCTGGAATTGGATCTGAGGTTGACACTGGTCCACCTTTTTATATGCCTATACTTCCTGCTCCTCCTCCTTTGCACCCCCTGCTCCTCCTCCTCAGTATACTGGTCAACACCTTTGACAAGGGCCCAACATCACAAATCTGGCATTGTACCTCTCAGAGTTCTCACCTGCCTCAACAGCCCCATGAGCGACGGCAAGGCCTTTCTGACTAAAGTGGGAGTGGGGTGCGCGACGGGTGCAGCCCTTGGTGCAGTGACTGGCGGCGGCATCCCTTTGGGCTGTGGGACTGGCGCTGTCATGGCAGCCATCAGGAACATTCCGCATGCTCCCACACGCCTGCCCCACCATCAGGAGCTACCTGGCCTGGGGTTCCTTTCAAGTGATCCTGGTAGGCCCTGCTGTTGTTGATGAGCCACCATGACGCAAGCATTCTGTGAGCACAGTGCTTTCTGTGCGCCCAGTGCCGCCATTGGCATGACCCCAAACAAGGGTGTGATGCAGGCGCGACCTTTCACCACCTTCTTGATGATTGACACGTTGAGACCAATCAATGTTGTACTTTATGAAATCTTGCATGCTTCAGTTGGCTGGCGCTCTCTGCTGCTGTAACCAAAGGCTCACGCCACCAGTGAGATGTGACCTGAGAGAGGACGCAGCCCACTCACCCTTCCCCCTTCATTAGATTTGCTGGACATGAAAGCTGCATGCTACTGCAGACCCGTTAAGACTCTGAAGGTAGTGGTACTCCAGTCAATTTGCAAGGCATCACTTATCACCAGAGGAGGGCAATTTCTGGGCCACTGGCATATCTGATACCATGGGTAGCAGCTGTCCAGCCTCTCGAGAGGCCTCTCAGAGCTCTGGCTCCAGCCACACATGGTGCTGGTGCCCCAGGAAGTGCTTGAACTTGGTCTCTAGCAAGGGACAGTTACTGAAGAGAAGCCGTGTCCCCTGCAAATACGTCTGGCGGGGCAACTTGTGGCTGTCTGGCCTACCCCATCAGACCAGGCATGCACTTATCAACATTGAGCAAGCTCTGCGCACAGGAGACAGATACTCAGGTGCCAAGACAACCAAACCCTTCACACGCAAAGTCCACTTGGCTGAAGTCACATCTGCTGCGGCACAGTAGAAGGCCTACACCTTGAGGTGAGCACCTCACATGAACTCTATGGAGCTGCCTGGACTCATTCCAAGCTT
>JAAMXJ010000210.1:0-18247 GCA_019693375.1 Asterochloris erici
GCACACCCCCTTTCCCCCTCCAGGCATGCGTCTTGGCAGTATCGGGGTGTCAGACAGTGCCCTGCAAGCCATCCTACCCAGCGAGTATGATGCATACTGGCTGCCACGCTGACCACCCTGCAATGCTTTACCCGCTCACCTGTATCCTGCCCCCTGACAGCAGGATGGGGCCCCCTCCATGCTGTCCTGGCAAAGCTGGGATGCTGGCGCTGTCCAGACTGACGACGATGCAGTGGAAGCCATGCTGCTGGGCTCCCTGGAGACGATGTATTCCCAGGACCGCGAGATGGACGTCCACATGGGCCTCCTGCGCGTGCTCCTGCAGGTTTTGCAGCGCCACGGTGGGTGCAACGAGGGGGACAGGGATGGGCAGCGAGCTGTCCTGCCTCTGCATCCCACCTGGAGGCTGACTGTTGCTGAGCAGGGCTCACCGCGCAGGTCCTGCAGCGCCGTGGTGGTTGCAGCAGGCTGCCTTGCCTGCGGCACTGGGCTCTGTGAGCTGCACTGTTGACTGTGGCTGCAGCAACCTCACTGCGCAGGTCCTGCAGCGCCACAATGGGAAATTTGAGGACCGGGTAAGCTGAGGGGCCTCAAGTCCCATTTCCTTGGACGAAGCATTGTGCTCTGCATGTGGAGAGCTGGGCCAGGTGCATCGCACTGGTGGAAGTCCCAGTGTGGCTGCAAGAGTTTCCTGCATGTGCTCCTGCCGTTCTTGCACCGTCATGTTGGATATATCAGGCAGCAGCATACTTCAGACCCTTGACTTTGGGCAGACGAGTGGCAGGCAGATAGGGTGCTCTGACTTTGATTGGGGTCGGTGCTCAACTGTGCGTACTGCAGCACATGTGGAGGATGGGTATAGCTGCATGGCCTCCTGCAGGTTGGGTCCTGCGGCACCCTGTTGGGTGGGAGCTGGGTGCAGCAGACTGCCTCTAGCCTCCTTGGCTGCGTTGCTTCTGGCAAGGGGGGGTTCCACCGGCTAGCAGCAGGCTGCACTTCTGGTCAGGCAGTCTCTTGTGCTCTTTGCTGTGAAGGTCGCCTCTCCCTTGCAAGGCTTGCAGTGCATGCTGAGATGCACACCCTGAAAAGTGGCTTGATGAGCATCTATCAACAACCAAGTGCTGGACACCAGCGAGGAGCAGCTCCTTGAGAGGTGTTGTGCCACCTGCAGGGGAGCGCCTCTCTGCCGGCTGGGACCCCATCCTGCGGCTGCTGGAGGCGGTGCCCCAGGGAGAGGAGGCTGATACAGTCGGCCTGGCCTTCCAGAGCGTGCAGCTGCTGTGCAGCGACTATATGAGCAATCTGGGGGTGGTGCTGCTCAAAAAGTGTGTGGAGGTGGCAGCACTGTATGGCAGCCAGCAGGTAAGGGACACCAAGCATTCTTGGGTCCTGCAGCTGAGCTATGCTGATTGCATATCGTCTGCACATGAAGACCTCTTGTGCATGCCCTAAGGAGACATTAGATGGCAGCTCAGCACACACGCACTTGAAGGTGGTGCAAGCTGAGTGCATGACGCGAAGCCTATGACCAAGCTTGAATCTCCAGGGTGTGCAGGCTGCACACCGGGCCAGCCCAGCTCAGTCCATCCATGCCGCACGTGCAGGCCGACCTCAATGTCAGCTTGACAGCCATCAGCATGCTTTGGAACGCATCGGACCTGGTTGCAAAGCTGTACTTCAAAGGAGGGGAGACAGCCAAGACGGCTGCAACAGCTGCTGCCAGTGCCTCCACGCCCACAGCAGCAGCCGCAGCAGCAGCAGCTGAGGGGGACTCCCTGCCCAATGGTATGTCCACACCCACAGCTGCTGCTGCTGGCTCAGCAGGGAACGGTGGGAGCGCAGCAGGCGCAGGTGTAGGCACCCAGGGCCCCACCCTGGACAGCTCCAAGTATGAGGAGCTGGTGCGCTTGCTTTTTGGAGCCCTGCAGGTGAGCCAAGAGATTCAGGGCAGGCAGTGCTCAAGACATAATCAGTGCTTAGCATGAGAAAGTTTGCATGCAGAGAGGTGGGCCTGGGAGGGGCTAATGCATGCACATGGCCTGGCAGACAGGCAACCGTTGGCAATGCTTGATGGTAGGCTGGTGCTGCTGGTATCAGGCCCCTGCAAGTGCGTCCCAAGCCTGCCAGTTAATGGTGCAGACAGATGGCATGTTGAGCGTCTGCACCCCTGTCGTGCGGGGCCATAGCAAGCCTTGTCTCCATCCCTGCAGGGCATCAGCTGCACCGACTCCCGCCCCGAAGTGCGCAACAGCGGTGTGCGCACGCTCTTCTCGGTGGTGGTCAGCCAGGGGAGCAAGATGTCGGCCAGCATGTGGGACGACTGCATGTGGGAGATTCTGTTTCCCCTGCTGCGCAGTGTGCACCACATGTCAGTCACCTCCTCCAGGGAAGAGGTGAGCCGCTGCTGGTGCCTGATCAGCAGAGTGTGTGCAGGGCATAGCACTGACTTGCCGTGGGCTGCTTGCCTGGCCTGGCCTGGCAGCAGCACCCGCAACCCCGCTGTCCGGAGACGACCTCTCACATGACAGCTGCTCAGCTGCATTGCAGCTGCAGGTAGTCAGCAGCATGCATGTCATTTGTGTTGGGGTGATTGGGGGTGTCTACATGAAGTCCCACCCTGGTTCTACTGCAGCTGCAAGTAGTCAGCAGCATGCATTCACTTGCGTTGGGGTGGGCTGTGTCAACATGAAGTCCCACCCTGGCTCTTGTGCAGGTGGACCCTGAAGTGCTGGGCAGGCTCCAGGGTGTCAGCGTCAAGATGCTGATGCACCACAGCCGCAACAGCGAGCAAAAGCAGTGGGACGAGACGCTGGTGCTCTGCCTGAACGGGATGGGGCGCCTGCTGAAGGCGCACCTGCCGCTTGTGGTCCCCATGCAGGCCTTCCCACAGGTCAGGGCTGTTGCTGTCATCCGTGACCGGCTCCTGAAATGCTGCACCCTTCCCTGACATGGCTTGCTGAGGCTGTTGCGCTCACTGATTGTACCAGAGCTGCACATTTGTGGGCCAGTCAGGAGACCTGTGCTCCGCCCTGGGTGTGAACCCAATGCTGCCGGGCTGCCTGCTGCTTGAAAGTGTGCCTCGCCTGACATGCAGGGGTGGGAGGAGTTGATGCTGGTGGCAGAGAGCTCTATGGCCGGGGGACGCAAGGAGACTGCCCTGGCAGCCATTGGAGTGGTCATTACAGTTCTTCAGGCCCATGGCACCACCAAGGCAGTCTCACGAGAGTGAGCCCACCTCCCAAGCAGCCCTGCTGTGCATGCTGTTTGAAGCAGCTTCTCTGGTTTTGTAAGATAACACTGGCAGGCTGTGGCCCTCTGGACATTTTCCGGATCTGCATGCATTCCCTTTGCATTCAGGGTGAAGCTGAAGCCCCTACTGTGTGGATGCTCTGGAGCTGCATGCAGACTCTGTAAAGCCATCAAAGCCTGACACCCTGTTGCTGCCCTGATGCAGCATGTGGAAGCGTGCGATGCGGGCCATGGACGTCGGCGTCACAGCTGCAGCCTCGCCCCAGTGCAAGGTTCCCCTGCAGGCCCGCCTGGAGCTAGTCAATGCCATTGGGCAGCTCCATGTGAGACTCTGTCTGTTGGCTGCGGCTTGAGGCCTGTATCCCCGCTTGAGGCTTGCACCAACAGCGTGGCTGCTGGAAGTCAGTGCAGGCACTTGTGCCAGGCAGAAGGGCTGCTTGTGGCCATTCAGGCTCTGCTCCGCCCTGCATCCGCTTGCTCTGTACCAAGAGCTGCTGAAAACTAAGGCAAGCACTTGTGCACCAGGCAAAAGGGCGTCTGGGTCGCGGTGCAGCCTCTCTCCCCTGCAGCTCATGCTGCCGAAATCTGGTGGGAGGCATCTCTCCTTGATGGGAGGCTGAGCCCATGTCTCTGCCGATGCAGGCTGCCATGCACGAGGTGTTTGAGGACCCCGACATGCACCAGGTGTTTCAGTGGCTGGACAAGTTCATGCGCAACCCCTACACCGAGGATGACCAGCTGGTGCCCGCAGGTCAGCTGCCCGATCCAGGAGCAAATGAAGTTGGGGCCTCCCAGCTCAGCTGCAAGGCACTTGTGCGCATACACAGCCAGGGCGTGCCAGAGCCACCAGTGAAAGCAACAGCTGCAACAGCCGCAACAGCTTGCCCTCTGCATGTGCATGCCGGCTTCAGGTACAGGGCTGTCACATGCACAGCAGGGCCCATGCTGCCCTGGTTCACAAGGCTGTTGCTGCTGCTGCAGGGCTTCTGCCACCGGTGCAGAAGGCTGCCTTTGCCCTGTTCCCCACCCTGGTCCCGTTGCAGTCGCAAGTCTCCTGGCGGGAGCTCTTCAGCACGCTGCTTGGCTTGCTGCGCCCCCACCTGCTGACCAAGGAGACCTCCACCCTGGAGGAGCAGATCCAGCAGGAGCAGCAGGTGGGGCTGGCTGGGGTGTGTGGTGCCTCATGAAAGTCTGCAGGGTCTTGTGATCCTCAGGCGCCATCCTGCTACACCTGGTGGCTGCTGAGGAGCGTTGTCAGTTGGCTGGCGCCGGCAGACAATACAGCTTCACAAATGTTGTGAAACCACACTTTACTGTGCTTCATGCGAACTGGCCTTCCCTGCCTGCTGCCTGGCTGCTGAGACACGCCTAGTATGCACCTGTGACGGGAGCTGCTCTGACCAGTCGTGCTGCTGTGCAATGCAGCTTCAGCAGCAGGCTGTCAGAGGACGGCGACTGAGCAGGTCTGCCTCCCCCAGCCTGAACAATGACAGCATTCACCGCCCAGCCCTCAGCAGTCTGAGTATGGAAAAGATCGTTGAGATTGTGGTCCGCCTCTACAGGTGGGAGAGCCCTGCAATGCGGCCTGTCAGCTGGAAGGCCCTTGGTGGCCTGGGCTGACTCTGCACCCTTGCTGTGGCTGGGCAGACTCAGCACTGTGCTGTTGCCTGTGAGTGGGCAGGCGCAGCAAAGTTGTCTGAGCGTCTGTCAGCAGGCCTCAACAACAACACACAATGGCAGACCTGCATGTGTTGATGATGCCAGCCAGGGCTCCTGAAGGCAGAGGGTCTGCGCCTGCAGGAACCATGCTCCCTGGCAGATCAGGGCAGCCATGTTTGCGCCGCTGGTGACTGCCCTTGGCGAGTGCTTGGCGACCCGCTACACAGCATACGGGCAGAATCTGTGGCGAGCTGCAGCCAAGGGCTTCAGCGAGGTGGTGGCTTCAGGTGCTACAATGTTTCCGTTCAGGGACGACTACCTTCCGACCTGCACTGGAATCATGCATAACCTTTTGCGGACCTGCATCATAGTCCTTATGCATAGACGGCAGCCTGCATCCTCACACTCTAGTTCCAGACGCAGGCAGGTCAGGTTTTGGGTCAGAAGCCGCTGAAGCCATCCCAACAGACTCTTCCTTGCTCTTGCAGGGCTGCCTGCTGTCAACATCGCATATGTCAATGGGGATGGGGGCATTGAGCCCCCCGACTCCACATGGACTTGCCTGCACGATTGCTTTGATGGGTTCCTCCTGGGCGGTCAGCCAGGGGAGGCAGCATCAGAGCCCTCAGAGCGGGCATCCTCCCGTCCTGACCCGCACAAGGTCTCAGACACAGGCACTCCCCACAATTGTGGGGCTGACGCACGACCAAATGGTGAGCGGATGCAGGATCAGCCTTGCAGAGCAGTATGCAAGGCTGCGTTGTGTTGCAAAGCTTGGCAGCGGTACTGACACTGCAGACCTGCCCATGCCCTTGACTGCTGGCCATGTCCCCTGTTTGTGCCCTTGAATATCGCCACGCATGCTAAGGCAGGCTGAGCCATGTCGTCCTGCAGATCTGGCAAAGCCAGCCATTGTGTTGCTTTCTTGCCAGCCCCAGCAACTCCACCCTGCACTTGCGTGCATGCAGGTGCTGCAGAGCCCGCTGCTGCGCTGTCCAGGCAGCCCAGTGGGGGTCCCCCAGCTGGCATCATGTCAGCGCCCACCACCCCCATGGCCTCTGCTGGGGTCCAGGACAGCGCCGACGCGGCACTCGCCCAGCGCACGCACCTTATTGCGGCCCGGGACCGGGATGATGACTCCTCAGGTAGCAGGCTGCAGCGCTCAGCCTCTGCCACAAGCAGCACGCCACCGCCACTGCAGCCGCCGCTGTCGCGGCGCAGCAGCCGTGCGGAGCAACGCGGAACGCTGCCCCCACGGTCCCCCCGAGCAGTTCAGCCCCCTGGGGAGCCAGCCGCGTCAGCGGCTGCGCTCACCCTGCAGTCTCAGAGCTTGCGGCGCCAGTCACGGACCAGTCAGGCTGGTGGGCCGCCCATGACTGATACGGTGCGTGCTGGGTTCTTTGCACTGGTTGTGAACATCAGGCTGATGTGCACCCATGTCTCAGTGCACAGGACCATCCCCCTGCAGCCCATCCTCCAAAGCACACACAGAGGGGTAGTCGCACGAGGGGGCAGGGCCACACCAATTGCAAACGTGCAGTGGCTGCAGTGTGCCAGTGTCACACCCACAGGGCCCCCCTGGACAGACGCAGAGCTGGGGCTTGCCATGGCAGAGGTGCTGACTGGGCAGGCGCCCACTGCCTGCAGGACCAGTCTCGGGCAGACGCAGAGCTGGAGTTGGCAGTGCTGGACACCCTCACAGACGGGGTGCTCACAGCCTGTGCAAGGGCTCCAGAGGAGGTACGACGGCGCCTGGTTGGTGTGCTGGATGGGGGCATCACCCGCCCACGAGCGCGGCACATCCCGGACTCGGCCGCCGGTAGCCGCTTCCCCCACGCCTGCCTGCGCAAGCTGTATGTGCTGTGCAGCCGGGGCATGGAGGCTCAGGGGGCTCATGGCTGCCTGCTGGAGGTGAGCAATGTGCTGTCACCAGCCCTGAGCCGTCTCCTGGGCGGTGTGTAGCTGCATCTCTGGTGCTCAGCCTGTGCCCAGCTTTTGTCTGGGACTGATGGATTGCACAGCCAGGAGGAACAGCACCTGAGCTGCAAGTCCCATGATGATTCTCAGCAGTGATCATTCATGACAGATGCTTGAGAGCGGCAGTGGAAATCTGCTGCGCCATCCCAGCATTGCTATAAGCCTGCAGAACCTCCTGGCTTATGTGCCACTGCAGCAGACCTTGCTACCCGCAATGTGTTGCATCCTGCAGGTCGCTCAGATAGCCTTCCCTGTCTTCCTCGCGCGCTGTCAGACCATGCTTGCGGCCTTCAGCTGCCGCATTGCGGCTGGCACAGAAGCTGACGATCGCCTGCACCTGGAGGAGACGCTGTGCCTCTTGGAAGTCTGCACCACCATGACTGTCTCCCCAGCAGTGGTGGACGTGGCATGCGCTGAGGGGGGGCCCATGCAGGTGCCTGCCTCAGTCTGCCTGCTGTTCACAAGTCCTGTGTGCCTGTTCATGCCTCCCCTATTTTCCTTCTTGGGCATAAGCCACTGCCAAGCGTGCATTAGCAGCAGCAGCAGCGTCAGCCAGTGCGCGGGAGCCTCTCGCCACACTGTGAGGACTTCTGTCATATGTGCCTGACAGCTCTCTGCAGTTCAGGCCATTCTCAGCAGCTTTCTGCTTCCAGGCTCTGAGGCTGTGTCTGCGCGTGTGTACAGGCATTGCTTGCAGTGAGGCGCCACGGTGCCGCCGCAGAGCATCAGCAGCGGGAGCGCTCCCACCTGCTGATGCTCTATGGCGCCCTGTGTGACTGTATCGCCAGTCGGGAGCACCGCATAACAGCGTTGGTGCAGGATGCTCTGCAGCTGGCGGGCTCCGAACTGCAGTTGTGTGACAGGCCTGCTGCCAGTCGATCCCCCACAGCAGCTGTGGCATCTTCACGGGCTGGGCCCCTGCTTGCTTGACCACCAGAAAGTGACTATGGTGCTGCGCGATTGACGTGTTACACCCCAACTAGGTCCCTCTGACTGCTCAGCTCTGTTTTATGTTCACAGTGTGTGTGCTTCGCTTGACATCTTGACCATAGGCAGCTTGCTGTGCCCCTTGCGTGAGGGCGACGTCTGCCTGCAATCCAGCAAGAAGAGTGCCATTTCATCGCTGCCATTTCATGAAACCTAGTGCAATATCATGTGTTTCAAGCACAAGAGACAGCCTCACCTGTTACTGATGTCACAAAGGGCTGAGGACTGCTCCTGCATGGGGCTCCTGAAGGTGACATGCCTGCTGCTGTGCATCTGAGGGCAGGTGTGCTCTGCCGCTGGCGCCTCCACAGCAGTGCTTCGTGCTGCATCTACTGGGATCCACCAGCTGGCAGAGAACCAGCTCTCTTGGTTGCCTGCCTGTCTGTCTGGTGTGGGCACCTGCAGGGCAACATTTGAGTGGAGCTTTCGAGTGGCGAGAGGGAGGACCCTCAGCAATTTCAGCTGCACAATGCAGCACATCATTGTCGGCTTCTTTGGGCCGCCACAACCACATCGCTGGGTCCCCTGCAGCTTGCCACGATGCTGCACACACACAAGAGACTCCACCAACAAGGCGATGGTGGCTCCAGCTCACAGCCCCAGCTTATCAGGCAAAAAACTCACCAGGCTCTGGTCCAGGACATACCCTGACTCTCCTGTCCCCTCCTCAGCAACAGTCTCAAGCTTGCCCAGCGGCAAGGTGCTGCTGTGCCTCAGGCTGCTGCTGATGGCAGACGCGTGCACGTTGTGTGGCGCTTTGACTGGGGACATGCAGAACAGCGGCTGCACCTGACGGGCTGCAGTGCCAGGGCCACCTATTGCTGCATTGCTGGGAATGCTGTCTGTCGCTGAGACGCCAGCTGCCGAGTCCTGTCGACCAGCCTGAGCCCTCAGCCATGCTGCTGATGGGAGAGCAGCTCCACTGGCCGTCTGCAGAATGAGTCAGCATGTCTCCGGCTGGCTGAGGAGCGAATGCAGGCCCGCTCTACCTGTTTGTTATGGCACACGTGCAGTTCGTTTGGGCAGCAGTTCACCTGGCAAGTCTCGGCTGCCGCCACCTGGATGCCCTGCAGCTCAGCGCTTGGCTGCTTGGTTGCTGGTACCCTCAGTGCTGCTGCTGCACGTGCGTAAGCCCTGTGCAGCGCCTCCAGAAAGAACATGACAACTCTGCTCTGCAGTGCCTGCCTGAACTGCTTCCGGCAGGCATGAGGCAGCCCGCAAGCAGCCATTGTTCCCCAAGCCATAAGCCTAGTGAGCAGTCTCTGCAACAACTGCACCAGGTTCTGCAGGCCATGCTGCAGCAGATATTTGGCCAGCACCAGTTTGCCTGCCCTGCTCTGATCATCTTTGTTTGTGGCCATGTTGTTGGGGACGAGGTATGGCATGAATGGTTTGACCACACATCATCACGCAGGTGATCAACTCAATCAGTTGCCCCCTGAAATACCGGCACCACCGCTTCACGAAGCGGAGCAGTGCCTGTATTGGGGGGCTCAGGCGATTGCCTCAACCATTGCATCACAGTCAACACAGGCCATCACACAGGAAGCCTGGCGCACAGCGCCAGCAGTGGGACTTTGGCATGGTGGAGAGCGGCACAGGGCCCACAGAGGGCCTGGACAGCCACGCTGCTGACATGCATGAGCGCCCTGTCAAACGCATGAGGCCAGAGCATGAGACAATGGACAGTGCCATGCCACCAGCTGCAGCGACGCAGCCTGCCACGGTGGGGAATGGCCTCAACAACAGAGCGCTGCGGTCTGTGCTCAAGGGTAAGTCTTCCCCCCTGGATGGTGCTCAACACTTCAGATGATGCAGGCAGGGCCATGCAACAAAGCCTACACACTCCCTGGTTGCTTCCCTGCATGCAGAGCTCTGCCAACCTGCCATAGCCATGACTGCACTTGGGCAAGGTGCCAGAAGTCAGCCTCCTGCCACCCTCAACCAAGCTGCCCCTTCTCGTGCAGTGTTTGTTGTGAGGACAGACTTCAACTTTGCGCAGCCCTGGCAGATGCGTCCCCAGAGGTCAGCCTCTGGATCTGCCTTCGTCATGGACGCCAGAAAGAGGCACATCATGACCAATGCACATGTGGTGAGCCTGCAGCTGGCTGTGCAGAGGCTGCAGGGCCCAGACAGCCGGCAGTGTGCATGGGGTCAGCCCGCAGCTGAACACCCGCTGCAGGAGGTGTCCCAGCTGCCACTGTGCCCCTGAAAACGTGTTCCATGTGGGCACCTTTGTCCTCCAGAGTGCAGTCTGCTCATGCAGCATGCAAGCTGCAGTCACCCTGTCCCAGCCGGCAGCCCATGCTCGCCTAGCATGTGGGCTTGATAGCTTGCCTTGTGTGTACCGGGCAGTTCAGACCCCGGGCCAGTGCATATGGCTGCCACCTCCACACGGCTGCCCTGCTGCCAGGTCTCCAACCAGACCACCATCCACGTGCGGCGCCCTGGCAACCCCAAGAAGTGGCGCGCCAAGGTGCTCTGTGAGGGCAAGATCTGTGACTTGGCCCTGCTGACTGTGGAGGAGGAAGATTTCTGGACAGCTGACCTGGTCAGCCTCCAGTTTGTGGACGTCCCAGAGCTGCAGGTGGGCACCTCTGCTTGTCCATTCTGAGATCGGGATGGTAGCAGCACCTGACGTCTCGGCACTGGTGTTTATGCACAAGGAGGCAGCCTGGGTGAAGTTGCAGATAGAGCTGCTGATGCATGGTCAGTGCCGGCTGCATTGCAGGGGCAGGGGCAGCATGATCGGCGACCCGCAGCAGAGGCAGTGCGGGCCTGCTGCTGTGCATGCTGATGGCTGTTGCTGCTCAGGCACAAAGGCATCAGAGAGCCTCACAGGGCATTGCTTGGAGAGGCCCAACTTAGCTTGCATTGGCGGCTTTATGGGTCCGGCCAGCATTGCAGCAGCTGAGACTGAGTGCTGGCAACACTGCTGCAGGATTCCATCCTGGTGGCTGGCTTTCCCATTGGTGGGGACTCCCTCAGCATCACAAAGGGCATTGTTTCCCGCGTGGTGATGACACGTTATGCCATCGCCTCCAATAAGTTGCTGGGCATCCAGATTGACGCTGCCATCAATCCTGGTGCGAATCTGAAGCTGCACATCTGCCTTTGAGCAGATCAATAAACAACAATATGCATCCTCAGGGCTGAGCAACGGCCTGCGTCCAGAACAGGAGTTATATTAGGAGGCCGAGACTCGCATGCCAGCACCAGATGCTGCACAGCGAGCATGAGCTAGCTTACTGAGTGGACCTGCTGCCTGCAGGCAACAGTGGCGGACCGGCCTTTGCCAGTCTGCAGGAGGGTAAGGTAGCAGGTGTGGCCTTCTCAAAGCTAACAAATGCAGACAACGTGGGGTACATCATCCCCTGGCAGATTGTCAGGCACTTCCTCAAGGTGAGCACCTGAGCTTAGATGGCTGCCTGCCATGGCTGGCCCTAGGTGCCTGGCTGCAGAACCCTCCAGCTGGCGTCATTGCCGTCTTGCTGACTGCTTCACCAGACATGCAGCAAATTGGCTTGTGATACAGTGACAGGACCCAACCCCTGCACAGGACTGCATCCTCTTGAGGGGCCAGTCGCATTCCTCAGCGCCAACAGACCAACAGCTTCCAGCAAAACAAGTGAGGTACGACTACCGCTGCCCTGCCCCTGCAGGAGTACGAGGACCACGGCACCTTTCGTGGCTGCTGCTCAGTGGGTTTCAGGTGGCAGGACATGGAGAACCAGCACCTCAGGGAGCATTTTAAGGTGGGCAGACCCACCTGGGTCACATGACCACCTGGCACGAGTGCTTGCAGCAGCAGATGTCAGCTCTTCAAGCTCAGGGAGGTCATGGGTTTGCTGGTGCCTTCTGGGTCTCTGGAGGTTGAAGAGTCGGTCACCCCCTGGAGGTGCACACCTGCTGGGAAGAAGGTACACATCTACACAACAAATGCTATGGTGTCTCCTTTGCAGGGCACCAGCTCATGACCTGTTCTCTCCCATTATCCGCTGCTCTGCACTGCAGCTGCGTTGCCCCAGACTGAGATGTGTGCACCAGTCCTCAGCGCCTGCAGGTGCTCTCCAGCCAGGCAGCCAGGCTGCTGGCCCACGCGTTAAGTTGCCTGGATGCAGTGACTCCATCGTGCCTGCAGATGGCCCCCACCCAAGCAGGCAGCCTGGTCTATAAGAAGGACCCTCTGGCTCCTGCCAGCCAGGTGCTCCAGGAGAATGATGTTGTCATGGAGCTGGAGGGAGTCCCCATCGCAGACGATGGGACCATTGAGTTCCGAAACGAGGAGCGCGTTGAGTTCACGCACATCGTACGCAGTCGCCACATCGGTGGGTGGGCGCAACTTGCTGCTGCAGTTGGTGCTTGCTGCAGTGCTGTCATGGCAGCTACTCAGCCAGTGGGACAAGGGGGGGGGGGGGGCAGAAGGTTTGATGCCACGGTGTGGCCCGCACATCGGTGGGTGCTCTGTTGAAGGCATCACCCAGCTGGCTCAGCAGGCATCCCAGCGGTGGGGCCGTGCTGTGGTAGCACGGTGGGGCCTTCTTGTGGACAGCAGGCGCAGTACGCACCCATTGTGCCTGTCTGCGCCTGCCCAGCTTGCCTGCTGGGCTGCGCAGTGCTGCACTGGTGGGCATCTCATTTGAAGGGAAGCTCCACCCCTGCCTGCTATGCTTGGATCACCAGTTCCAAGCAGCGCTCCCTGCAACGTGTGCAGGGGACACGCTGTCGGTGAAGGTGCTGAGGGACGGGCAGGTGCTGGACCTGCACTACCAGGTGCAGGCACGACGCCCGCTGGTGCCCGTGCTGCATGGCGTGGACTGCGTGCCCTCCTACTTCATAGTGGGGGGCCTGGTGTTCGTTCCTCTCAGCATCCCCTTCTTGGAGCATGCCTATGGAGGTGAGGCCTGTCAGCATGGGGTGCGCCTCTCTCCACACAGTCTGCCCTGGCTGCTGCGCAGGCATGACCAGCTCTTTGGCCTCCTTGGCGTCCCTGTCCTGGAGCATGCCAGAAAGCCCTGGCCAGTACCGCTTGGTCCCATCCTGGCCATGCTGCTCTTTCATGGTTGAGACTGCCGCCCAACCTCTGCAGCGGCACCGACCGTCCCTTGGCTGCTCTCTGCTGTAACCAGATTTGCATCAGGTTGCATTCGATGTGAGGCAGCTGCGTGGAACCTCAAGCAAGGCAACCCTGCTCAGCAGCCTGCACCTGAGCTGAATGCTCAAAATTGGCTATTGCCCACTGCACTGCGACACTGCATGTAGCTGGCTGCAGGCGGCCAGTGTTCCATACAGCACTGTGGCCATCTGCCTCTTGCCCGTCAGGCCTCATTTGCCCCCTCATGGCCGGCTGCAGGCGGCCAGTGGCGCAAGCTGGCGCCTGTGCCTATCTTGGCACAGGTGACAGAGTACATGGAGCGCCCTGACGAGCAGGTGGTGGTGCTGTTCCAGATTTTGGCGGCCGAGATCAATTTTGGCTACAAGTTCCAGTGTGTCAGGTGCGCTGCTGCCTCAGGGGCGCATCGAAGCTGCAGGACTGCTTGTGCAATGCGACTGGCTGCATGATGCCAGCAATCATGCCAAACAGCAGCGGCACAGGATTGCAGGCCAGCTACCAGTGCGTCGCGGCAGCTTGTGTAGGTGCACTGCACTGCATGCTGCGCATTTGCCAGCTCAGCTGCAGCACTTGTTAGCTTGCTGCAACACGTTCAAGCATTGTGCTGCGCGTGTGAGCTACGAGTGATAGATCCATTGTGAGGCCTCAAGCTCTCCCCTGTAGATGTGAGGCCTTCAACGGCATAGAGCTGCACAGCCTGGAGCAGCTGGCGAGAGAGGTGGACAGCTGCACGTGAGTTTCCAAAGGGCTGCCTGTGTCGTGTGCTGTCCCACACGGCGGCCATCCTCAGCCAGCAGTGTGCCAGCACCCCACCCGCATGCTGTTTGCTGTGCTCTGCCTTGCAGCATGTGTAGAAGCTGACTGTTGATGCAGAGACAAATACATGAAATTCATCCTGGAAGACCGTAAATTCATCATACTGGACAAGAGTCAGGCAAGCCATCAGTCTCTGATATTTCTTCAGTCGGGCATAATGCAGAGCCAGACTACTCCTTGCATGCAGTACCAGGTCAAGCAGGCTTGGTGGTGTACTCAGCCAACATTATCTGTTGCCCTGCAGGCCAGACAGGATGGCCCCAACATCTTGGAGCAGCATGCTATCACTTATGACCGCTCAGCTGACTTGAGGGCAGCAACATCTGCTGTGCGCATGGCAGCAGGTGAGATGTCCTGCTGGCTCTCTCCTACAGGCTCTTGCTGCTTGCTGAGGGCTGCTAGGTCTACAAGTGCTGCTCTTGCTTCATCATGCTTGCTTTCTGCGCAGGCTCAGATGGTGAGGCGGGGGTCAATGGTCTGGCAGCCACCACACAACAACAATAGACAGATGTTTGAGAGTTTTCGACACTCAGTCAGACAGCACCTGGTCTCTGCCGCAGCAACCTGCACCCCACACGACAAACAACATCAGCCATGACCAGCCCAACAGACATATAAGCTGCTCAGCCTGACCAGAATTTGATTTCGTGTATGATTTGCTTTGTGCCCATTTCATTGATTGCAGCAGAGGGAGGGAGTGGACTTGAGAATCAATCACAGCTCATCCTCATTTCCAGATGGCAAGCGCATCCAACCCCCACGATTTCTGAACCATTGCCTGAAGGGATCTTTCAGGCGCCTGAGTGGCAGAGCGCTCATTTCCTGTAGAACACGAGGAGCCATGAGGGCAGAGAAAAGAAATTCTTCAGAAAAGTCTGGTCCCAACTAAGTGGTGGCATCAGCAAGCACACACAAACCAATGCACCTGCATGTTGAAAGTCACCTGAACAGTTTCAGGAATTGTGGTGCCCAGCGTTTCTGGCAAGAAGCAGGTGCTGAGTCCTGCTGCCAGAGTGATGAATCCAAACAAAAGGAAGGGAATGACCTGCCCAGGGCCATATGCACCGAGCAGGACTACTGCAGGGGCTGCAATGCCGCCAATCCGTGCAGACTGCAGGGCACCATTCGGCATCAATAGGCCTGCAAAAGGGTTGACAGTGCAGTTCTCAAGGGGGCGCTCTGCTCCAGGCAGGGACAAGCCTTACAGGCACGCAAATCGTAGGCTAGGTTCACGCACCTGGGAGCAAACTCCTAAGGACGTGCTCCGTATCTGGGTGGGAAAAAGCTCACATGTGTACAAATAGGTGATGGTGTAGGCTGCAGCAACACCTAGTTTGCCTACGGCCGCCAGGGGTTGCTGCATCCAACTACTTGTAAAGGCACACAGGACAGTTGCCACGCCACCTGCACGCGGCCAAGTGAGAGTTTGGACAAACTCTGACAAACTCTTTTAGCATTGGGACAGCCATTGCCCTCATGGCTTGCAGCTGCCCTGCACATGCGTGCAGCGGGCCAATCTGTGCTCTCAGGGACTGCCATAATGAATGCTGAGGGCAGGTTGCCAGGCTGCCAAGCCTGCACATGGCTGGGACCCTCACCTATGAGCATGCTCCAGCTGATGGCAAATCTGCGGCCCAATCTGTCTATGACAAGAATTACAAGGAGGTATGCGGGAAATTCCACGACGAAGCCTAGGAACTGATTTAGATACACGCTCCCTGCCAGATCATTCATGGCCAGGGAAAGGCCATAATAGGCCTGCAGGGGGTAGAGGCGCAAACCTCAGGCAACAGAGACAGAATGGCAGTGGCAGGGCACGCACCGGCAGGGGCACCTGGCCAGTCCTCTGCAAGCACAGCACCGGCCAGCGGCCGTACCACAGAGGACTGGCCAAGGCCTAGATAGGCTATGGAAGCAATGATGGGGAGCAGCATTGCAGCAGCAAGGCCGTCTCATTTGGTGTGGTCATGCACCACCCAATTGCGGCAGGCCCAGCTCGATGCTCTGCAGCAGCCTGCTATATGTCGCAGCATGTCTCAGCAGCTGCAGCACCCCCCAACTGTGGCATGCTCTGCTGACACCTACAGCGCAGTGCCGCAACCTGCTCAGTGCTGCAGCTCTCCCACCTGAGAGCAGCAGCACCAAACCACGAGCATGATGAGCAGGCGCTTGCGCAAGCGGCCATGGCTCAGCAGCTCACGCAGGCCCTGCTGAAGGGTGGAGCTGCCGACGGTGGGCTCCTGCAGAGGCACCTCTGGCAGGTGCGTCCGGTTAGTGCTGGCAATGGCTGCCAGGACTGCAGTGGCCTCCCCCTGCAGGGAGGCAGAGGGGGCTCAGTTAGTGTATGCAGCAGGTGCATTGCAGGTGCGGTTGAATGATGTGGGCCAGGAGAGCTTCAGCGCAGACTGGGAGCGCCAGATGCTGCACCCCTCACCCTCCTGCCCACGGCAAGCAGCCAGCGGGGCGACTCTGACAGGTAGGGCCACGTGATGACGTAGCTGCCCACCAGAGCAGCTGCCAGCAGCGTCAGAGACCGCCATGCTGGCACCTGCACAACGTACTTCCTGCTGGCTTGTGGCACACGGCATGGGCAAGTACAGGCAAGGTGCTCCAAGGTGGCACCAGCAGGGAGGGGTCATCAGCATGAAGCTCAGCACAGCTGTGGTACAATTGAATTAGGGAGCACAGGAATGGAGATGTGACACATGGACAGATCCAGGAGGAAAGCCAGGTCACCCGAGCCTCACCAGAAAGGAGATCAGAGGGGTGGCAGAGCAGCCCACGGCAAAGAAGAACTGAGTCGCGATGCCCACCTGCCCTCGGCAGGATGGCCCCACTGGCTCAGTGGCCAGCACAAAGGCTGCAGGGCCGATGCCGGCGATGCCGAAGCCTGTGCAACTGCGCAGCACAAGGTACCACCTGCATGACGGCAATAGCAGGACTGACGACGCTGGCTGGGGCAGGCCTGTGACATTCAAGCAGCCCTGATGTGAGTGGGTCAGGTGTTGCTGCCGCACATGATGTGGTGGGTGGGTACACGGGCAGGCTGCCATTTATCACCAGAAACTGCAGCATGAAGTCACGCTCACCAATAGCCTGGCGACAGGCTGCTCGCAATGCCAAACACGGCCGCAACAGCACACGAGCTTAAAAGGGCCACCTTGCGGCCTGCAAGGCAGAGGAGGATCGCGGCAGTGCAGAGGGTGTCTTGACACGGGGACGTCAAAGCAGGCTCAGTAGCCAGGTCACTTGTGACTCGTGCTGTGAGGCCACTGCAGGACGAAAAACCAGGCTTCAAACTCACCGTATCTGTCAGACAGCATGCCGAAGACGCCGGCGCCCACCAGGAAGCCCACAAAGAAGGCTGAGTTGGCAAACTGTGCCTTCCATGCATGGCTGCAGATCAGCTCCCACTCAGACACAATGGAATAAGACCTGCAAGCGGTGAGGGCAGCACATTCCAGCTGCACAGTGCCAGATCAGGAGTAGCAGGCCTTGTTTGCAAATGGGTGGCTGCATGGTGCCGGCCAGATCTGGGACAGCCTGATGGGCTGGAAGCAGCTGGAAGGTGCGCATGCCGGACTGGTCACCTGGCGGTCCATCTCCAGCTTGTGCGAGGCAGCGAGCACACGTCTGGCTGGGGCCTGCTGAGCTGCAGAGCGCAGGCCGCGTCTGCTGGGTCAAGGCAGCTGAACAGATGCTGCCGCACGGGGTCCATGCCAACAAACACCATGATGAAGGTCTGCAATGGACATACTTCAGTTTAGATACTGATGAAGGTTGGCAAGGGGCACACACCTGCGCAGATGCTCCAGGGGGCTGCAAGCACTGTGCAGGCACACCGTCTCAGGCACAGTACCAGATGGACACGCACACTGCATGTGTGGCAGTCTGCAGCTGCACACAACGACAGAAGAGCGCTGCAGCGCATGCAGATGCCTTTGTGCTCCTGGATCACCTGCATTGCGCTGGTCGCCCAAGGAATGCTGGCCTGCAGCAGCCAGCACTATACATGAGGCAGGGTTCCTAGAGACCTGGCTACTTGGCCCAGAAGCCCAGCAATGGAAGTGCACCAGGCAGAAGTTCCAGCGCTGGCCCCAGCCAAACTCGCCAACATTATGCTGAAGGGCCTCATCCACAGACACCTCATCCCTGTTGGCAGGGGGGCCATTTACCATGATAGCAATGAAACAGATTATCAGAGCAATTCAGTGCAGTTTACTGAGTGACTGAGTGCTGGCACGTGTTCTTTGCGAGGTGACGATTGCAGATCACCGCACATGGCTAAAGTCGAGTTGACTATAATTTCTTTTATCGTCGTACAGTAGGCCACAGCTGGGGGCCCGACGACTGTTTCATAGAAGATAGCTCGTTGACTAGATGTTCTACTCCGCAACATGTACAGGGCAGTGCGCCGCAGGAAGCAGCGACAGTTCATGCACCAAA
>JAAMXJ010000213.1:0-59261 GCA_019693375.1 Asterochloris erici
GCTTACTGACCTGTCGCGGCCATGTGACCTGCAGTGCAGTGGGTTGCAGGCCACTCAGCATGCTGGCTGGGGACCAGCAGAGGGCAGCGTGCCCTCACAGCTGAGCGCCAACGCAAGCTCAGTCTTCTGAAGGAAAAAAGGGGTGCTCAAAACAGCGTCCAGCGTCCAGATCGGAGCCAGCTGCACAAGGTGTGCATGAGCAGTGGTCTGAGCTGCTCGCCAACATCCAGGCCAGTAAGTGTGTTCACAGATCCTTCTTCCCACAGCCCCCTCACCTGCTGCGACTCCTACTTAAACTCCTCGCCCTTCTGGGACTCCTGCTCCTGCTGGCAGGACTCCGGCTCCTGCTGGCAGATCTGGCAGGTGATACAGATCTTGCTCTTTGGGGTGGACTCGAACTCATGGTGTCCCCTGCTGCTTCCTGCAGCGGCTGTCAGTTTGCTGCCTGAGGTTCAGTCCAGCTCCAAGAAAGGAAGAGCAAGCAAAACGAGCCATACCGTCCTGGCCAGCAAGCAAGTGTGCGAACAGTACATGCAAGTGGGAGCAAGGCAACCTTGCTTGGCGCTGCCATGCAAGGCAATGCTTTCTAGGAGCTTGTTGAGCAAGAGCCTGATCAGGCGGAATCTTCTCCATGCAGCGCATGGGTGTAGAGGTAGCTGCATGCAGCTATTGCATACTCACCAGAAAGCTGGGCATTGACTGCATGCAGTGACTTTGGTGCTTTGCAGCTGCCCTACAAGCCCAGTACTTGCCTCTGCCCAGCAGCTGTACAGCATCTGTCTTCCTGAGTCCAAACAGCAGACAAGCGAGGTGGCAGACCTGTGCGGCCGCAACACAGGTGACGCATGCATGTCTGGAGATAGCATGCGCTTGGTCCTTCTGCTGCTTTGGTACACCTGCAAGCTTGGCAGTGCATGCTCTGAACCTTCCGCCCAAAAAGGATCAGGCGGCCACCTTTTCAGTCATGCAATCTTCATCATTGTGACGCATTGTAGTGGCCTCCATTCTGCTCACCTGTATCACACTGCTCACTTCTACCACACTGCCTGTAACAGCCAGGCAGCTGGTGTTACAGAGTGCCCATGCGGGGTCCTGTGGCAGCTCAGGCAGCACTGTAGAGGAAAAGCCACCTGGGGTGCCAGTTGCTGCTCGCTGTATGCCAAGCAGCACGCCATTGAGGTGGCAGAGCAGCAGCAGCACACTGCCTTGGTTAAAGACCTGAAGACGAACCCTCTGGCTCGCAGGTGTAGTGCAGCCCATTAGCTGAGCAGGACCAGCACAGTGCTTCTAGACTTGGGGCTCATTTCCTTGACTGAAAGGCAGGCACCCCCAAGGGGAACAGCAGTACCAACACAGTATCGTTCATTGGATCTGAGACCACCTATCAATGTCTCGTAGGTGGAGGTTGAGCAGCATGCCGCCCAGGTGGCGGAGCAGCACCAGCACAGCGCTCTGAGTGGGCGGGAAGAGTATGACCGCATGTACAAGCGTTCTGTGGAGGACCCCAATGCCTTCTGGAGGGACCTGGCAAAGGAATACCACTGGGAGCAGCAGGCAAGCTCATGGCAAGCACGTCTGGCGCTGGGGCAGCTTGCAGCGAGCCAGCTGGGCCACATGAGAGCGGAGCTCACAGTGGCCAGGCAATGCGCCAAGCTATGGAGTTCCCAGAACCAGCCACCTGCAGTTGCTGCATCGCTGGTCCTATCCACATTGCTAGCCTCGTCAGCCGCTGCTAAAGCATGCCCACACTGCCCTGTCTTCCATGTGCAGTGTGATGAGCAGCATGTCTCCCATAACTTTGATGTGCGCAAGGGCAGGATCTTCACTGAGTTCTTCAAGGGCGGAAAGACCAACATGGCATACAACTGCCTGGACAGGTTTGTGCTGAGACCACAAGTCTTTGCTTTGTCAGTGCCCCGAACATAGGGCGGAGGGGCTGCATCTTTGCTAGAGCGCCTTCCTGGTGTTGTCAAGCAGCATTCGCACTGAACCCACAATCTGGCCAGAGGCACCACTCCCGGCTCTGTGCAAGGTAGCTGGCCCTGCTGGCCTGTCAGGCGCTTGCTGACCGTGAGCTCTCACTGTGCCAGGCATGTTGAGGCAGGCCGCGGTGATCAGACCTGCTTCCTCTGGGAGGGCAACGAGCCTGGCCACGACAGAAAGATGAGCTACAAAGAGGTTCTGGCCGAAGTCAGCAAGCTGGTGAGGTGGCCCACTGACCACAGCGCAGCTGCATGGCCTTCCAGCGGTGGGGCCTTAGCCCTGCATCCCCCACTGACAGTCTGGCAAGCTTGAGACACCCATCGCGCATGACCGCCTGTCAGGGATGCCCCCTCCTCTGCCATGTCAGAACTGGCTCTTGGTTGAGTGAAAGGCACACTGATGACAGCGCAACTTCAGGTCGCTGTTGGCGTGATGCCCTGCAGGCCAACTGACTGTAAGGTCAGCGGTGTAGGTGGTATTGTGGCCTGACAGGGCTGGTGGCCTGACCCTGCTATTCATGGCCTGCCTGCAGGCCAACTGGCTGAAGGCCAATGGCGTGGGCAAGGGAGACACTGTGGCCATCTACATGCCCATGGTCTGCGAGCTTCCCATGGCCATGCTCGCCTGTGCCCGCATCGGTGCCGTGCACTCCGTCGTGTTTGCTGGGTTTTCGTCAGACTCCCTGGCGGCCCGCATTGAGAGCGCCAAGTCCAAGGTGACAGCGCGCTCCTGTTTGTGGCGGGATTGCTGTCGCCTCCATCTGCCTTGAAACGCTGTGTGTTCCTTCCTGTGTGCTGTTTTGTAGAAAGACTGTCTGGCTGCGCCCAGCGAAAGTGCCAAGCTGAGGGCGCACTGCAGCCTGCATCAGGGCAATGCACCCCATGGTGTTTGCTGGGTTCAGGGAAGCCACCGTGTTGTGAAAACCACTGCCAGGTGCATATACTGCGATGGCCAAGCTGAGAACATGTGGACTTGCAAGCTGCTGCTCCCACTCATGTCCAAGTTGTGCGCTGCGGCTGCAGGTGGTGCTGACAGCCTCGGGAGTGCTGCGCGGGAAGAAGAAGTTGGACGTGAAGAAGATCGTGGACAAGGGTCTCAGCCTGGCTGCCAATAATGGCTTCCAGGTACAAGCCAGCCCAATGCTGGTGGGGCTGACGATGGGAGCCCAGATGGCTTACAGGGTCATGCATCCTTCAAGCAGCTGCTGCTGTGCCAGTTGGGCGCCTGCACAAGAACTGGGGGGGGCACTCCAGCCAGTAGTGCTGTCAGGCATGACTCTGATGGCATGCAAGGGGGCCTGGCATGGTGTGGCACGCGGAGCAAGAGGCGGCTTCCCTCAGCAGTCCACAACTCTCCAGCTGGTGCATGTCAGGCTGATGCTTCTGTGCTGCTGAGCAGCTCCAGGTCTGGCAGGCGGCATCAGCTGTTTGCCAGGCATGCTGTGCATCTGGGGCGCACCCTCTCCACTCTGCCGCTGCATTTGCTGGCAGCCCTACCCTGCAGGGCACACCAGGGTCCTGCAGGAAACTAGCAGATGCACCCATGGTCACCGCACACGGCCTTCCCTCTTCCCCGCCCCCCCCTGGCACCCCAGCTGGCACACCCTGCGCTGTGCCTGCAGGTGGAGCACAGCCTGGTGCTGAAGGCTCAGAGGGCCTCAGATCTGTTGACAGGCTTACATACTGCCTGATGCATGTAGTCCCGACGGCTCCTGGAACCCCACAATTGGCCACTGTGTGCTGCTCTTGTAGGTGGAGCACTGTCTCGTGCTGGAGAAGCCGGAGGCTGTGGGCAAGGGGGACACCCCCTGGACCGAGGGGCGCGACAAGTGGTGGGACGAGGAGGTTGGGGCCCAGAGCAGCGAGTGTGCGCCGGAGTGGATGGGGGCAGAGGACCCTCTGTTCATGCTGTTCACTTCAGGGAGCACAGGGGCGCCCAAGGGCGTGCTGCACACCACAGGTGGCTCCCATGGTTGGGGCTCTGTCAAGTCACCTGACTGTGACATGCAACCTGAGCAGCACAGATCTACCAAGGTCATGCCAGGGGCGTGCTGCTGGCTTTAGGTGGCGCTCGGCGTGGGTCAGACAGACGTGCGCAACGGCCTTGTGGGAGGCAGCCATAGCATCCTGTGCGGAGGCAAAGTGATCAAGCTGCACTGTGCATGGCTCATTCTCCACTGGCACCAGCCTGGCAGACCAGCAGTGGCCTGGCAGAGCCTGCCCAGGTATACGAGCGTCCTGGATTTTCTGCCAGACCCGTGCAGTCATGCCGTGCAGCAAGACACTTGTGGGTGGTGTCAGCATCAGAAGCGCATTAACTATCATGCACTCCTCAGCAGTACGCCTCATGTCTGTGCTGCAGGTGGTTACATGGTCATGGCAGGCATGACCACCAAGTACGTGTTCGACATGCAGCCACAGGACACCTTCTGGTGCACAGCAGACTGCGGCTGGATCACGGTGCGCTGGCTGCTGTGCCCCCCGCCGCTTGTGTATGGCAGCGTGCTGTCAGTGCATCCTGTCCTGGGTGTGAAGACTGAGCCCTCTGCACTCCCATTGGCCCCCAAGCTGCTGCAGGCGGCAAGCTGAGCTGAATTGAAGTGGACTGGCCTGACTGCACTGCAGAGGCAGGTGTGCCTGAGTTGTGCATTCATTTCAACCTGACAACCTCATACCTCAGAGTCAGCAGTGATGATGCAGGGGGCACGCTTGCATTGATCGCCCTGCTGCCACGTGACAGCACTGCATGTGCGTCCTTGCAGGGGCACACCTACCTCACCTATGGACCCCTGCTGAACGGCGCAACTAATGTGGTCTTTGAGGGGCAGCCCACCTACCCCAGCTACTCACGCTGCTGGGAGATCGTGGAGAAGTACAAGGTGGCCTGGCTTACGACCTTTTCAGACAGCCCCTGCAAGCGCAGGGGCTGCCCTCACCCTGGCTTCTGCTCAACCCTATTAGCAATGGCTGCTTGACCAAAGAGGGCTGCCCCAAGACACTTCTTCAGCTGTTCCCGGCTCGCAGACAGCAGCATGGGGACACTGACCTGCGTATGCTATTGAGGGGTGCTGCTGCTTCACAAAATCTTCCCCGGATGCAAGCAAACAGAAAAAAAGTTGCACCTTGCTCAGAGAAGCAATGTGTTTTTGCGCCAAGTGTGTTGTGTCTGCCAGTCTACCTGTGGCCTCTGCAGCCCTTGTGCCTGACACTGCCAGCAGTGGCATGTTGGATGTGTACATCTGAACGCCTTGCAGGTCACGCAATTTTACACGGCACCCACACTCATACGCAGCCTGATGCAAGCAGGCGACCAACATGTCAAGGGGGACCTCTCCTCCCTGAAGGTGCTGGGCAGCGTGGGGGAGCCCATCAACCCAAGTAAGCATGGCAGTGCACTGCTGTGGCACAGGCTCAGCCCCAGTCCTGACAGCCTGCACCCAACCAGCTGACAGGTCTGCTCGACACAGGCTGGGCCTGCAAGCCACACACTGCTGCTCATGCGCGTGCAATGTACTGCCTGCTCCCGCACTCCCCACTCACAGCTCTGCCCCCCTGGCCCAGCCTGCTGCCTGGATGCTGCTGGAGTGGCCGCGCCTGGTCCTGACCGCTGACTGCCGCCCGCTGCTGCTGCAGGCGTATTTGACTGGTATGCCAAGGTGAGCACAGCCAACCCACACTGTGTTGCCTGGAGTGCCTCCGGCACTCTGCTTTCTCAAGTGCAGAATTCGCACCTTTGCTCAGCTGTGCCTCGACTGGATAGTTGTGAGTGCCTCAGGCTGGACGGTTGTAACCCTGAGTGCCTTGGGCAGAATGGTGGTCTGTGAAGCTCGCCGAGGGGCTGCTCTGCAGCTCTCAGAGGGCTCAATTCCCTGCCCAGCTCACTTGTGTGCGACAGCAGCTATGGCTGGTCACCTTTATATGAGTGAGGGACCAGTGCCATGCTGCTGAAACTCTGGGCTCGTTCTCCCACTCACCTCAATTATGGGTGACGGCCGCTGTGGTTGAGTATGTTGTCTTCACCTCCAGTGCTCCAAGTGGGGCCCAGTGCCATGCTGCTGGTGACCTGGCTGCTTGACTGCAGGTGGTTGGGCAGGGCAAGTGCAGTGTGGTGGACACTTACTGGCAGACAGAGACTGGAGCGCACGTGGTGGCACCCCTGCCAGGCGTGTGGGCAGCCAAGCCAGGCAGTGCCACACTCCCCTTCTTTGGTGTCCAGCCAGCCATGGTCAACGAGCAGGCGAGGCAGTCAGTGCAGCTGCTTACGGCCCTCCTGGCAGCTGCTGTCGGCCTGCATGCGCACTCCCGTGATGGTGGCTCCCCTGTGAACAGTGGCTTCCCCTGACGGCAGGCGAGATGCCTACACTCTGGCTGTGGCCTTGTGCGTGGGGTCTCTGGACAGTCAGTTGCCACAAGCGACCACTTGACGCTGGAACACATACACTACTGCAGCATGCCCATCAGCTGACAGCTCTGTGTCCCATTCCAGAGCAGCGCATGGTTGGGGTCCTCAGTCTCTGCCTGATGGGGGTGCACCTGTCAAAAGCGACCCCAGCTGAGGACGATGAAGTCACTCAGCCATTCCACCCAGCATCTCCTCAAGTGCTGAGACGATGTCTGCTGCAGGGCAAAGAGATTGAAGGGCCTGGCGAGGGTTTCTTTTGCATCAAAGCTCCGTGGCCCAGCACGATCAGGACAGTCTATGGAGATCAGGCCCGCTTTGAGACAACCTACTTTGAACCCTTCAAGGTGGCCTTCACCGCCTCAGCAATTGGGCTGAGAGTTTGGGTTGAGCGCATGAGACTGGCCTGGCTGCTGTGTACAGAGGTGTCTGCTTGTCAAGCAGCCCTTCTGCTGTGCATGGAGCCTCTCCGCCTGTGCGGGCAGCCCCTGTCTGAGCACACAGCCAGGCCATCTATCGGCCCTCTCTTGTCAAGCATGCAGCCTGGTTGTGTTGTGCATGGACCGCCTGGCCACTGTCCATTGAAAGGCCAGTGCTTGAAGGAACCCTGACAAGTCACAGCATCTGCCGCTTGGGTTCAGACTTGCTCTTGAACCAACGATGTTGCTGCAGGGTTACTACTTCAGCGGTGATGGCTGCCGCAGGGATGAGGATGGCTACTTCTGGATCACAGGCAGAGTGGATGATGGTGGGCGAGGGTAGCAAGAAGCGCTTTAAGACAGCATGTTACATTATGGGACGGTTGCCTGCTGTTTGTCATGCTGCATGCAGCAGCAGCAGCTCCTGGTGCTCTAGCCGCCTCAACTGCAGGCACCAGCTGCACTTTTCCCACTTTGAGGATGCGGGTTCCCCCTTGCCAAGTAGGCAGCTCTGCAGCTTAGCCACGCTCAACTCTGAGTGAGCTGCTGCATGCTCGCCAGCTGCTTCAAGTCTCCCTTCCTCCATGCAGTGATCAATGTCAGCGGTCACAGGATTGGCACTGCAGAGGTGGAAAGTGCTCTTGTGACGCACCCTAAATGTGCAGAGGCGGCAGTCGTGGGTGTGGAGCACCCCATCAAGGGACAGGTAGATTTGCTTGATGAGCATTCTGCGCAGCCTGTCACTGTCAGCACCGCATCAAGGCTCAGCTATCTGCATTCAACATTAGCAGCAGGTTCCCACTGTTATACTCTGTGACAGTGTGGCGCTACAGCTTACACACTGGTCAGCTTGGATGCGATGTCTGCTGCATCTTGGCGTGATGCCACTTTTGGCATGCCACTTTTGGCTTGTCTGCAGACACTCTCAGCAAGCAAGCTGGCGCCTTTACAGCAAGGCCAGGGCTGCTCAGCATTTGTATGGGCTGCTGCAGGGCATATATGCCTACTGCACACTCACAGCAGACACTGAGCCATCAGATGAGCTGAAGAAGGAGCTTGTGATGAGCGTGCGCAGCCAGATTGGCGCATTTGCAGCCCCAGACGTCATTCACTGGGCACCAGGGCTGCCCAAGACGCGCAGCGGCAAGATCATGCGCCGTGTGCTCAGGTGAGGGGAGCTTGGTCCAAGCTGTGGTGGGTGCTTGAATGCCCATATGCAGGTGGTTGCTATTGTCATTTTGGCCTATGGTGCTTCCCCATGCATGCACACATTCCCTGGCTGCAGGAAAATTGCAGCCAAGGAGGAGGAGGGTCTGGGGGACACCAGCACATTGGCAGACCCCTCTGTGGTTGACCAGCTGATTCGTAGCCGCCCCGTCTAGGCCTGCCCTCGACCGCCTCATTCCTCACGACCCTGGGCTGGAGTGGCTGGCTCTCGATAGACATACAGTGATGCACCCAGCTGAATAGCCTAGGAACATGATGCTGTTTTGCACACATCAAATTTTGCTTTTGCTTGAAGCAAGCCAACACCAAGCGCCCTGCAAAACTGGCTGAAAGAGACTTGTTTACAGCAGATGCATGCTGTGTTTATGCTTATTGCAGGTGTGCAGAAGAATGAAATGACCACATCAGTGAATGAATGAGCTCAGTGTGAACCAAGGCATCCACCGAACTCAGAGCATGATTCAGAGTCTGATGTCAAGGGTCAGCATGCAATGCTATTGTTTCAGGAGGGCCCGGCAGAACCCTTTGCCAGGCCACAAGTCTTGCAAGCCAGATAGGTGGACTGGGGGCCCTCGTGACGCGCGCTGCAAAAGTGGCAAGACCACGGCTCATCAGGCGCGGGGGGCGGCGACGGCAAGTGACGGCGCCCTCCAGGGTGTGCTGCGGGGGCACCATCACGCAGGGGATTCCTGCCACGGCCCGGCCTGGCCTGGCCGGCGGCAGCATAAGACTGCTGGCTGGGCCTTTGCGCTGCACGCTGGCCTCGCGGTGGCTGCGCTTGCATGCGAGGCGGCTGCTGCTGCTGGCGGTGGCCCCCATGAGTGGGCGCCGGCTCTGCCTCATTCAGCAGGTGTGCAGGGATGGTTTCCCAGCCGTCATCATCCACCTGAAGGGCACCATCTGCATGTAGGGCTCCTTTTCAGGCTGGGGCTTCCCTTGAGAAGGGTGCCAGCTACGTGTGTCAGCCATGGCATGCAGGGGCCTGCAGATGAACCTTGTGAGAGTCCTGCCCCTGCTGAAGTACCATCTGACTGGGAGGCTGGATTGCAACTGGTGCTTGAGAGTATCGTCTCAGCTTCAGCCAGGTCTGGGATGTGTCTGCGAGCTCAGCTGGTAGGCAGTGCAGGTGGTCAGCAGCAACATCGGGCTGTTGCTTTGTGTGCATGCGCAGCTGCAGGCAGCCCAGTGTCAGTTGGCTGCTGAGCATAAGCACCAGTCTGTCGTGAGTGGACGAGCAGTCAAAGGCATGCTGGGCAGGCCTGCACCTCGTGATGCTTCCTCCCTCGAGTGCAGCACAACACAGGACATCGATGGTGCGCCCTGAGTACACCTGGACCATCCAGCGCTCCCTGCAGCATGACGCAATGCACCATGCCACGCACACCTGCACTGTGCTGTGCTCCCTCAGCCACGCTGCCTGCTGCGCCTGACTCATCTGGGGCGGCCTCTGTGCCACAGGCGGCTGCTTGTGGGCAGGCACGTGAGGCTGCTGGGGCGCAGCAGCAGGCGCCGCGCTTCTCTTGGAGAAGTTCTGGAGAGCTGCAGCAGCAGCAGCGGAGCGCTGCTGCTGCTGCTGCTTGGCCTCTGCCAGGGCCTGCTCCTGCAGCTGCACAGGCGTGGGGCCTGGCCTCTGCAGCGGCGGGGCGCCTGAACCCGGCGCCTCCCCCCGTGGCGGGCGCTGCTGCTGCTGCTGCTGCGGCACTCCAGGCCTGCCACCCAGTCCTGCTCCGTACCCTCCTGGCCCACCAGTGCCGGGTGCATGGCCATCTGGCCCTGTCCCTGGCATCAGGCGACCCTGGCCCCCTGCAGCCAGCCCAGGGCTGCCGTCCTGGGGCCTGCCATCCCACTTTGCCTGCTGCGGCATGGGCTGCTGCATGGCCTTGTGACCCATGTCCACGCCGTAAGGTGCCTGCTTCCACTCCTGCTGGGGGGCAGGTGAGCGGGGCGCCTCCCCACCCAGACCTGCAGTTGGTTGTGCATGTCCATGCACTCTAATTCTTGGCAGCGGCAGTGCATGCAATCCTCCAATGTGCATGCCACAGCATGCAAGACTTGGCTGCTGGGCACAACATGTACGGTGCACAGCAGGTCAAGTGGGACACCCCGCCCCTCATCAAATGCTATTCTTTTAGCTGGCAGACAGACTTACGCTTCAAGCGCCTCCACGCAGACAGGACCCTGCTCACCATTAGCACTTCTCTGGGCCGGCAGCATGTTGTCCAGGTGGCTGGGCAGACCTGGTGGTACTGCCCGCCGTGGCTCCGCAGGAGGTAGGTTCAGGCCAGCCAGCCCGAAGGGTGCCTGAAGGCTGGGGGTGGGCTGTCCGCCTGGCCGCCCCATCCCAGCTGCAGCTGACGGGGGCGGCTGTCCCTGCCCTGCCTCCAGCCTGGCAGGGCCCATTGACGGCCGCAGGCCCCCAGGGGAGAGCTGCCCTGGGAAGCCCCCGCTGCCCTGGCCCCCATAGTGCCCACCCCCCGTCACGGGCCCGCCCGGCGCCGCATTAAGCCCCGACACTGTCTGCGGTGCAGCTGAGATGTGGCTCTGTTGCGCGGGGGGGCCGACTGGATGGGGCAGACCCATGGGGCCCATGCGCTGTGCAGAGCCCTGCCCTGGCTCAACTCCGCCAGGGTGCACTGCGCCCCCGCCAGAACCGATCATAGGCGCCGCACTGCCCCCGTAGTGCGCCCCTGGACCCTGAGGCTCCCGCCACTGCTGGCCTTGGGCCTGGGTCCCTGCCGGCACACCCATGCTGCCAAACTGCAGTGCCCCGCTGCCCTGAGCTGCAAACCCGCCTGACTGGGGCAGGGGCTGCTGCAGAGGAGCCTGCTGCTGCAGCGCCCCCACGGCAGCAGTACGCGGCGGCCCAGAGCCCGTTGGGGGTGCATAGGCGCCAGGGAAGCCAGGCGGCACATTCGGCCGGCTCTGGGCCAGATCAGACACCTTGATCTGCCCTGCAGGCCAGGAGCATGAGGACGTTGGCATCCTGTGCTGCATTTGGTTCAGGTGTGAGGGGACCAACACTGCTTAGGTCCTGTGTGGGTTCAGACCACAGCAGCTGGCGCTCCCCTTTTGTGCGCCCCAGCATTGCTCCACGCTGCATACGTGGTGATGCATACAGGGCAGCTGCACAAAGATGCAGGTTCAGCCGCTGATGCCTGCAGCGAGGGTGCTCCTTGGACACATGTGTGGGATTGAGCACGCAGGGCAGCCAGCACCATCTGCCAGCAGCACAGCCCACTGCTCCCCGTCTATGTCGCATGAGAACCGGCCACTATGCAGCCCAATGGCCCTGCCAGCACCAGCAAGCAGACAGCATTGCTCCTTGGACATGTGGGTGACATGGAGCAGGCACCCAGCAGGTAAGCGGGTTCTGGCAGCAGAAATCCAGCAGGCACGGGAGCCTTGACCAAACGCTGCAGCAGACACCCACCCGCGAGCAGCGCAGCCTGCTGCTCCTTGGACACGTGGGAGGGCAGGCGCTGCAGCTCCTGCTGGGACACCTCCTTCAGCCCCCCCTGGCTGCGCATGGCCTGGATCACGTCAGCTGTGGCAGTGCTGCTCTGCTGCTGCACGGGGGGCGGCAGCCCGGCCAGCAGGCCAGCAGCAGGGCCCAGGGGCCTCTGCTGCTGGGGCGGCTGTTGCACCCGGGGCTGCTGCACCGGGGGCGGTGGCTCATCCGCCACCCGCAGAGGCAGCCCGGGCTGCTGCCGCTGGGCTGCTGCCGGGGAGTGAGCCTCCAGCCGTTCAGCCCCCGCAGGTGCAGCCGTGGCCTCTGCAGGAGGCGGTGGCAGGCCTCCCGACTGGGGCAGCGAAGCTGCCTCAGGCTGTGGCGTGCCGCCAGCAGACGCTGTGCCAGGAACACCGGCAGACTGACCTGCCTCTGTATCCGGCGCCTGGGTTGCTGCAGCCTCATTCTGTTGACCCCATGTCGGCAATGGCACCTTCCCCCAGTTTTTGTTGAAATAGGAGCTCTCAGCGGTCCCCTGCAAAGGGGCGCACCACAGTGTATCAGATCCCGCCGGCCGTCACTCCACGATGCAGCAATTATGCTGCTTGCAGGGCAGGCCTTGGATTCAGTCCTATGGTAGGTCCTTGAGTGCAGTGCACAACACCAGAGAGAACAGCCGCGGGCCAGAAGGTCTCCCCGTCAGCACACAGGTGCATGCACCATCAGCGAAGCAGGTGGCGCATGTGCAGAACGCATCCATGCAATGCATGCACCAGCAGGCCAGCTCAGGAACAGTGATAACTGCCAAAAGCAGGAGGGACACGCGCAGGGCAGTTCTGCGTCCTCCCTCAATTGCTGGTGGCAAGGTGTGCACCAGCTGGCCAGCAGGGGGCATGCACGTTGCTTGAAGCAGAGCGGTAGAGCACCTGCAAGCGCTCCCTGGACCTGGGTCCAAGTGGGCATCAGCGGGCCAAGGCAAGCAGAGCAGTGCAGCACATCACTGCCATCCCCGATACCTTGATGCAAGGCTGGGCATCAGCAGGGGAAAGCAAGTCAAGCAGCTGTCAGCACACCTCCGCGCCGCCCCCAGACCTGGGTAACGGGCGTGCCTCGGTGACTGCAGTCCCATTTGCCTTGATCCCCTTCTTGGCAGCCCGTGCCTCCCTGATCTTCACCATGATGTTCTGCCACTTTGCGTCACCTTTGCCCAGCTGCCTTGTGATGACCTGGATCGGAAACATCAGTGTGGGAGCAGCAGCACCAGGGCAGAGTCAGCAGGCAAATGGCGGCAGACATACAGTTGTTGAGAGCTACACTGTGCAGCAGAAGTCAAGTGAACCCCACAGGCAGGACCAAACTTTAGCAAAGCCGCATTCACACTGCGTGCAACCAGCAGCCTTTGCCCCCTTTCGAGACTGCTCAGCAAAGACATCATCCTTGTTGCAGTTGAAGACAGCACATGCACCCACTATGCAGCAGGACGAGTTGCTTGCAAGGTGCAGAGGCACCCTGCATACTGTGGATGGACTCAGGTTCGACCTACCCCACGTTCAATGCGCTGCAGGCACAAACCCCACTGCAGTGCGGACCATGAAGAGGGTGTCCAGGCTGGGGTCACACACAAAGACTTCAGAGCATCACTGCTGTGGCAGTGTCTTTAGTGATGCCTACCTTGTGAGGGCCCCAGACTGGCATTGCCAGTGCTCCGCACAGGCGACCTTGCTACAGCAGCTGGAGACAGAAGTGTGCCCACTGGCAAGACCAAAGGGTGCTCACCTCAAGATAGGTGTTCAGGCTTTCGTCATCAATGCTGCGGACACAGGTGAGCCCCTCCAGAACAACGTCCCTGGCATGGGTGACCTTGAAGAGCTTCTGCAGGCCAGCAAGGAAACAACCTGGCAGGGGCAGCCATGCACAACTACCTGCTCACTTGTGCTCGCCATGTGTGCCCTGAGCAGACTGCAGTTTTTGGGAGAGGCGGACTGCGCAGGTGCAGTGCACAACTCAAAGACTGACAGGTTTGAGCACTGCACAGGTCAGCACCTAGGACAAGGGCCTTGTGGTCTGGGGTCTCAGTCCAAGCTGCAGGAGGGGTTGCAGCAGACACAAATCAGTCACAGATGTGTGTGCCTCGCGAGCCGCTCGCTGGTTGCTGGTCAGGTCCTCCATGACGCGGTGGTGGTCAAACTCTATGGAGACAGAAACAAACATCAACAGAATCTCAGCCCACCTGCATGCTGCTGGTGAGGTCCTCCATGATGTGCTGCACCCACTCCTTCTCCTCCTGCTCATCCAGGCGCAGGATGAGCTTCTGCATCGCTTTACAGGTGCCTGGCCCCTTGTTTGGGTGGTCCTTCGGGCCACCGCCCACACACTGCAACACAAAGAGGCCAGGTGAGGGGAAGAATGGTGGAGAAACGCAGACTGACAACAGCATCTGTGTCTGCAAGGTGGGCACCCTGTGCACCTGAGGTCTCAACAAACAGCCAGGGGAGAGGAACATGCAGCTGCCTCACTCTTCCCACCAATGGAGCTCTGCAGAGGAGAGCCAAAGTAGTACAGTTCACAACATGTACTATAGTCGAGGAGGCCAGCACAAAGGCGCAGTTGCAAACGAGAAGTCTGCAGCTGTGCACATTATGCTACCTTGCAACAAAGGCATGCATCAGCATACTCTAGAAGCTGCTGTTGGACGAGTGTGCACATGTGCAGGTCAGACTGCCCCTGCACAGCCAAATGCACAACTGGTGCTTTTTGTCAAATGCAATCACCAGCACATCATGGAGTACTCTGCCTGATGACTATGCACTGATGCAGAGCCACATGCACACTTGGCGCCCTGTGTCAGTGGCACTCACCAGCACATCATGGAAGTTCCCGTCAAACGAGTCTGCAGCTGTGCACAGCATCATTTCCACCGCGTCCTTGCTCGCTTGTGAGCCTGGCAGCTGCTTGATGTCGTACAGCTGCTCCAGCATGAGCCAAGGGGTGGACTTGTCCTTCAGGGGGAGCTGCAGCAGCTTGGAGGACCACCCAGCAATCGTGTTGGCCAGCTGCAGGCAGGCAGGGAGACGGCTCAAAGAGGTGCACAGTGCCAAGCAAGAAGGCGCCCAACGCTGCGTCTTGTTGGGCCACCCACACTTTCTGCCCCATCAGCTGCAGTGTGGGCACCACAGCAATCTGTGTGGGCGCCCTCGTCCTTCACGCAGGAGCTGCAGCAGCTTGGAGGACCACACTGTCTACAATGTGAAGGCAGGTGCAGGTGGTGCTCAGTTGGCCGCGCGGAGGGTGCAGCCACAGCAGGTCGACAATGCGGGAGCAGACACAGCAAACAAAGCTGGGTGGCCTACCAAGCATGGCAACACCAGGTATGCAATGGCTTCCACTGCAACAAAGTGGTATGTCTGCTCACCGTGCACGACGAAAGCAGGGGCATAGAGCCCGCAATGGCCTCCACGAGCATCTGCCCCGCAAAGGATGTGGCCCAAGAGGGCAGTGCAGACCCTGTGATGCTGCTCAGGTACTGGTGGCAGATGGCCTGCAGCTGCTGGGCCGCGGCCTTCACATAATCCTGCTCTGAGTTGGTCAGAGAGGTCTGGCTCTGCAGGCAGGCAGGCAGGAAGCGTTCAGCCTGCAAGCTTAAATTCCATCAAGTCTAGCCCTGGTTGCACCGGCCCAGTTGTTGGCATGCCCGGCCGATGTGTGCAGCTGCTTGTGCTGCTGCACGCAGGCACGCAAGCAGGAGCGAGCAAACGACCGCCTGGAGCTGCAGCTCTGCATTCTGTGGAACGCAAGCATAGATTCTGCAGGCTGTGAAGGTCGGCAGGCAAAAGCCTGCAACAGCAGATGAGCCTGAGCTTGAGAGGAGAGCAAGGAGTGTTCAGTTGCATTCGACACGGAGTCCCTAAAGGCAAGCAGGCAGCCCATGATGACACACAAGCCTGGACTTGGGAGGCACACGGGCTTCAGGGGAGCTGCCCATGCTGAAGTCGCAGCGCTGGCACACAACCATCAGCAGTGGCTGACAGAGTCACTGGCCATGAAGAAAAACAGCAGCACTTCTCAGCCTGCACTGGCTGCGCGCCCAGGAGATGTCGGCACACTGGGCTGCATCAGTATGTAACATCTTGAGGTGAAGTGCATCTGACTTGGCCGCTGCAGCTACCAGCTCATTGGAGGTAGTGCAACGTACCAGACAGTCCACCAGCTTCAGCATGAAGTGGAGCCCCTTGGTGTCGTTTGCCAAGTCCATGACGTGGGGCACTGAGACTCTGCCGAGGGTCACGACCTCCTGGGGGGTGAGCCACTGCAGCAGCTTCTGCATGACAAAAGCCCCCGCAGTGTGCTTGATGGACTCAGGCACAGTCTTGAGCACCTCCTGAAACATCCTGCCTGCAGGCGCCAGACAGCTGTACTCAGCGGCCCTGGAGGATGATGCCCGCAGCTAGCGCCCTGCTGCTAGACTCATACAGGGGGTGCAGGCAGGCATGCCCTGCCCTGCAGTGCTTCTGGTGAGACCATGCTGACAATATGCCATCATCTGACCGCTTGCGCAAACAGATACGACGGCCAGCAGAAACTCACATTTACAGGGGTCCGGCGTGAAATAAGCACCGCATGCAGCATTCAGCAACCTGACCAGGGCAGCCCCGGACCGGTGAAAAGAGCACGCTACACTTGCATGCTGCAGAAAGCTGCCTACCAAATGGGTCTGTCTCCGGATTGAGGAAGAACTGCACAGCATCATCCGCCTTGCGCCCCTGCTTCTCAAAGGACTGCACACAGCAGCAGACGAGATATTGGCATGTGGTAGCTTTCTGATGGTGCTTAGAAAGTTGCTTAGGGCTCAATCTTGAAAAGCTGTGCAGAGCATGCTCAGCTGCCCTCCTCTCACCTTGCAAGCAGGCCTGGGCTGCCTGCACAAGTGAGGCTGCTACATGTCGGCGCACCAGGCCTGCCTGCAATGGGGCAGCCAGACCATGCTAACGCTGCGCCACCTGGGCTCAAAGGGTCTTGGGAACGCCATAGGGCACATCTGAGACACTGGCAACGCAATGTGCTGCATGCACCTTGCAGAGGCTCATCAGCTCAGGAAAAGCTGTGCACAGCTGACTCCCTGCCTGTGAAGCCTTTCCTCAAATTGCATATGTATCCAGTCCAGCTGTTTATTGAAGCAGCGTGCAGCCAAGATGTTCCCTGCCAAACTCCAGCTGAACACTTCAATGCCCTGCTGCCAACGTCGAGCTCTATCTTGAGACCCACCTACGGAGTGCATGACCCTGGCCGCCTTGCGCAGCAACCCTCTGTTAGGTCATGCACAGCTGCCCCGTCCTCAAGATGGGGCCAAGCACTCTGGCGCGGGCTGGTGTGCACACTGGCCAAAGCCCACTCGGACTATGGAAGCTCTGAGGGGGACATGCACAGCTGCCGCACTCTGAATAATTATGCCTGCTCAGCCGCCATAGACACACCCAGCTCGCCTGGAAGTCCATGACCCTGGCCACCTTGCGCAGCTTGAAACAGGCCTCCATCAGGTCCTGAATGCTGTAGTTGCCAAAGTAGTGGGTCACCAGCTCCGGCACCTTGCCTGACTCAATCAGGATGTCCACCACCCGAGTCAGCTTCTGGTAGGTCTTTCTCTGGAGAGCATTGATGGCCTGCTCCCTTGTGCCTGCAGATTGAGTACTGGCATGTGCACATATTGGCAGTGTGTGCCCAGTGCACTTCGGCATGCAGAGGGCGCTGAAGGGTCGGCTTCCTCATGCCTGCCGCCTGTTCTGGTCCAACTATGAGTTGACTGCTGTAGTGACCCACTTGTTGCCTGTGTGCTGCCAGCACAGCATGGCAGATGCATGGAGACAGGCAGCATTTGGCGGACTCCGCCGTGCCCACAGATCTGAGGCTGGCATGCTGCCCTGTTCCCTGTTTTATTTTGGCAGAATGCGGGCTTCCAAACTGATGCATCAAAGCCTCTTCACATTCCTCTGCATTCCTCGAGCCACACACATATGCAGCAAGAAGGCGCAGGGAGCATGTGGCATCGCTGCTTGTGATGTGGGGCCATGGTCTGCAGGTTGTCAATGTGCTGGCAGCCATAACGGCGACGGATCTGTGCCAGATACATGCTGCCCTATTGTCAGAGACATGGGCTCCCAAGCCTGAAGTCCTCATGCTTACTGCTGACAAGAGTGCAGCTGCGGTAGGCTGCTGGCTTGCCTGTCACAATGCGATCATCCCGAAAAGTTGTGATGGGCATGCCTGCAGCCTGGAAGGCGCCATCCAGGGCGGGGTGCAGCTTCTGGGTGCACCAGGTGTAGACGTCCTCCGCAGTGGCGGCCATGTAGTTCTGCAGCAAGCAGCTGGCTGAGAGTAGTGTATAGCTTTTGTTTCTCCCAAGTGCTGGCGGCAGCAGCAGCGACTGACACCGCCAGCGCTGGCGTCCAGTACGATCTTGGTGGCGCCCCTGCTTACAACAGGCTCCATCAGCTACGGCCATAAAGCATCACGCGGCCAGTACAGCTGTGCTACAGTGCCGTGGAGAGGACAATGCGTGCTGACAGCAGGGGTGTCTCAGTTTGCAGCGAGCACCTGATCCTTGCGCACAGCATCCGGCTTCTTCGTCTTGCACTCTCTGCACATTGCCCTGTTGGGCTTGTTGTCGAATTTGCACCTGGGGCAGGTCCAGTCATCCGCGCCCCGCTGGTCGGGAGGTGCATGTGCTCTGAGAGCCTGCAGCACAGAGCAGAGAGGCTGACACAGTGCTGAATGGTGTTGGGGGCTGTGTACAGCTCAGAGCACAAGGAGGAGCTGATGATGGCAGAGGAGCAGGGAAACGCTGATAGGCGTATGAGTTGGAGTGGCCATAAGACAGCCTCCAGCGGGGGAACAGACACGCACTGGATCCTGGCGCTGCATAGGTGCAATGTCTCTCAGAGCTGAGAGCCTTGCTGATCTGTTGGCCTCTCGCAGCTCATCGTTGGCATGGGACCTGCAGAGGCGAAAAGAAGACAAAGATTCGGCACTTGGCCGGCCAGAAGCAGCCATTCGTGAGCTTGAGGCAGTAGGCAATGAGGTGCACAGCAGAGGCATGGTCTGCATCCGAGTTGGGCGTGAGGCAGCAGGTGGCGAGGTGAACCCATCAGAGCGGGCACATCATCCCGGTATGTTGGCCCAAGGCAACCCTGCTGGGCTTGAGGCAGCGGTGCACAGGCCAGCTGAAAGAGGTGCTGCTCACGGATCCATGGGTGTGTAGCTGCCAACGAGGGCCCGGCACCACGGGCACCTGACTCCTGAAGAGGCCTGCAGAGACACAGGGTCTGCTGGCTGTGTGCTTGGACTGCACAGAGCAGCTCAGGCAACACTTACTTGCCCCACAGCACTCCTGCGCAGGCTGTTGACACAGTTGCTGCAGGTTTGGTGCTTGCAAGGCTCTAGGTAGATGGACACGGCTGCGTTCATACACAGCGTGCACATCTCCTGCCCAGGCCCAATGTGGACTGCAGGCGCATCGCTGCACTCCTGGGCACCAGGCATGCCCCAGGCACTGGGGGGCGCCATTGTGAACCTCCTGCTGTCTGATCTAGGCAAGCAACATCGTTGTTCTGCAAGATGGGGACTTATGCTAGGGAAGCGCGATCAATGGGCCGGCCTCTGGCTGAAGCACAAGCGGTAGCTGCCGCTCTATCAGCAGCAGCCTTGGCGAGCTTCACTCACAACTTGGGTGGAAAAAGAAGCACACGGAAAAATGCAACTTGATTTTATGACCTGTGCCTGCAAGTTGGCCTGATCTGTGCACTCTTGAGTAGCTCCAAAGCCTGGAACTGCTAATACTGACATTCAACAGGTCCGCCCCATACTTGCATTAGCATGGCACTCAGCAAACTGCTCTTGGGGTTGGTGCTGCTGTCAGCAGCTCATTTCGTGACAGCTGATGATCCAGAGGCAAGCCTGGAGGGCGTCACCGATCTGAGTATGCCCATGCATTTGGTCATGTGCCTTACTCTATTGCTGTGTTCCCTTCATAGTCTGTGACTAGTACTGTACCTGCAGCCCCCAAGAACTTTGACAGCATTGTGGACGGCAGCAAGCATGTGCTGGTGGAGTTTTATGCACCGGTATGGATCTCAGGCAGTTCCTCTGCCAGTAACAGTCCTTCCCAGCTGGCAGCTACACATGCAGACCTGTGCCTCGTTGTCTTGCCTGCAGTGGTGCGGCCACTGCAAGCACTTAGTGCCTGTGCTGTCCTCGCTTGGCAAGAGCATCCAGAGCGACCCCAAATTGAAGAATCGCGTGGTCATTGCCAAGGTAGGTTGCCTTTCTTCAGCATGCATGCATTTGGGGCAGACCTTGCTACGCAGACATGGCCATTCAATGAGCCACTGTGCTTGCCATCAGCTCCACTCTGCCAGCAGCTAGCAGCAGCGGCACCAGCACTGTGCACAATCAACTGGGGGAGCAGCGTTCCACCTGGCTGCTGAGCAGCCGCGCTTCAGTCCCCTGCGGACATAAGCAGCCATTGACATTGGTGGCCTTGGGGCTGCACGGAGATGTGTTCTGAACGAACTCGTCTTGAAAGGCGTCTGCACATACAGGTCAATGCTGATGAGCACCGTGACCTGGGAGGGCGCTTTGGTGTGTCAGGCTTCCCCACTTTGAAATGGTTTGGCCGTGGCAAGCCGACTGACGCACCAGAGGAGTGAGTTGCTCCACAGCACGCCTCACTGTGTCTGCTTCTTGCTGCCAAGGGCACTGGTGCCACGAAGCAGGCGTCTGTGATGCCCGCTGCGGCTGCCAGGCGCCAGTGGCTGTGACGAGTGCCTGCTGTTCCATCAATGTGGGTCTGCCCCACAGCTGTGCCTGAGGCAGCACCCTGGCCGTGAGGGGGTGCCTGCTGTGTTGGTCTGGCCTGCTTTGCTCGTGGCAGGCGCCTCATGGCCAAGTGCTGGCTGTGCTGAGCCCCTGTGCTTCCCCCCTGCAGCTATGCCAGTGGCAGGACCTTGGACGCCTTTTCATCTTGGATCACGCAGAAGCTGGACTCTGACACGACGTTTGCTCGCGTAGAGTCGTTGGACTCCCTCGTCCGTGACTACCTTGGTGCAGGCAAGCCTCCCCTTGGCATCGAGCTTGCTGCTTCTGAAGCAATGCTCATCAAATGCCTGGTCGACTGCCCTTCTGCAGCAAGCTGCGTGTGGGAGAGACTAGTCGAGTTGGCACTCACCGCTGACCAATCCAGCTGCCCGTTCTGCTACATGCTCCCTCACACGCTGCGTGTTCAGCTGCAACCATTCTGCATGTTCTGTTGATCTTGGTGTTGAGCAAGCCAGTCGACCATGTTACAGGCTGCAGGCTCAGATGACGCTGTGCCAGGTGACAACTGTGCTGCTTCTACAGGCTCAGACGTTGCCTCCTCAGCGGCCACCAAGCTGGAGCAGGCTGCCAGCGCGCTTACTGGAGAGGCCAAGGGCTACGGCGAGCTCTACGTCAAGGTCCTCAAGCGCGGGTTGGAGAAGGTGGGTCTCAATGACAAGCGCCATTGGGAGACTAAGCATGTGCTTGTGTGAGGGGCCTGGCATCCAGCTGCCTTTCCTGCAGCGCCTTCCTGTTTGGCTCTGTGCTTGCGAGGCAGGCGTTCAGCATGTCTCTGCTCGCCTCGCTCTTGGGAGGCAGCAGAATTTGATCTGTTCTCAAGCTGGGCTCAGCTTCTTCGTTGTGCAGGGCAAGGACTACTACCAGACAGAGGCTGACAGGCTTGAGCGCCTGGTCAGTGGCGGCAAGGCCAGCCCCTCCAAGATGAACGAGATCCTTTCCAAGCTCAGTGTGCTCAGCGCCTTTAGGAGCGACGAGACCTCTGCTGAAGAGTAGACTGTCTGCCATTGCAGCAGTTGCCCCATGGCCCATTTTGTTGTAGACTGATTCTGGTCTGTCTTGCATCTCCTCAATCTCGTAACTCCTTTTGGCTACGTTGTCGGGGCTGAACACAGAAAAGGATTGTCATGGTGCCCTCGTCAGTGCTGCCGGTGTTTGAGAGTGCTAGGACCTCTGGTCGGCATCGTCAGGCCTGATGATCAACTTGGCAATGGGCTTGGCAGGCAATGGCGCATAGATTGCGAATGGCCATTCAGATCTTTCCCATGAGACCTAAACTGGGCCGGAGCGGTTTACTGTGTGTCCGGAGCTCAAGCCCTGTCAGGCCTCACGAAAGGCCAATCGGCGTGTCACAAGTCTTATTTGGCAGTGAGTCAGAAAAGCCCTGACCTCCACCATCAGGAGGAGCACCATGGTGCACAAGATTGCCCTGATCAGGTGAGGCCTGGCAGGCCCCCTGTCACATCAAACGCATCTGCCATCCTGACTGCCAAGGTTGATGCACCGCAGTTGCCCTGACTGAGAACGGGCAGGATTGTCTCTCCTGCGCAGGCATGGTGAGAGTGTATGGAACCTGGAGAACCTGTTTACAGGTGGGCTCCTGCGCGTGATAAACAACATTCTTGGATGCTGCCGGCGCATATGACTGCTGTGGGTCCCTGTCTAACAACAAATCAGCAATAATTTCGGCGTGTGCTGTGACCTCAGGCTGGACAGATGTGGACCTCTCAGACACAGGGCGAACTGAGGCGCGGTGGGCGGGCAAGCTGCTGCGCACAGAGGGATTCAAGGTGAGTCATGGTCCACTGCATTGGGAGGGTGCTTGACAATGCCTTGCGGGCTAGTCCCACGCTTGGCTGCTGTTGGCGGTGCAGCCACCTCATGCACCGCCTCCACTTCAGGCTTCACCAAGGTTCAGTGGGCTGACAAGCTGCTGCACACAGAGGGCTTAAATGCGCGCTAAGCGTAGAGGCTGCATGTCTTTGTCCACTGGCCTGGCTGTTCAATGCTTCCAGGGCTTGCGAGCGCATCACCAGGCCAATGTGTTCTGCAAAGCCAGCATCTGGTCATCGTAAGGACATCATTTGGGATGCTGCATGTCTGGCAGGGCCCAGTTACAGGACAGCCTGCAGGCCCAGGTCAAAGAGGCAGAAGATATGGCTGGCTTCTTCCAGGGAAGCGTGAGCACATTTCCTGCTGAGCTGCAGTCTGCCTTGCCTGCTGCAGTTTGACCAGGCGTACACATCTGTGCTCAAGCGGGCCATCAACACGCTGCAAGTGGTGCTGGAGAACTCAGACCAACTGTGGATCCCCGTGGAGAAGACCTGGAGGCTCAATGAGCGCCACTATGGAGACCTGCAGGTGGGGCAGACACCTCTGTCACGGCTTCTGGCTGCTGTGAGGCATCTGCATCTGGCAGCATCTGGAAGGTGTGAGGCAGCTTGAGGGGCTGGCCGATCGCATTGGCTTGATATCCACTCATCCAACCTAGTAGCGGAGGCTCAGCACAAGGCCTGACCTCCAGCCCTAGCCCAGACCAGGAGCCTGCCTCAACAAATGTGGGACTGAGCTGGGGCCTGCAGGTTTGCCGTTTGGCTGGTCGCTCGATCCTCATCAAACTGTTGTGTCAACAGGCATTGAGTGCAAGGGCTGCTGGTTTGTTGTTGTGCCACCCTAGGAGACAAGGTCTGTGGGTCAGCTCCCATGGTCTGCAGTGGACTCCTTTCTAGAGAAGAACTTCCCTTTTCTGAAACCTTTGTCAGGTCAATCAATGGTGTGGCTGGTGCCCCCCCTGCCAGGTCACCATTGCACTGCTGCATGCAGTCCAATAGAATACAGTGTCGGGCCTGCACTGAATAAGGAACACATGGCCTGCAGTCTCCACTAACATTACAATGCGGCAGAGACTTGCAAAACGCTCAAGCAGGGCTACTTAGACTGCAAGGAGGCTGCTGTGCAGACCAGCTCAACACTGGGTTCAGCCATCAAGCAGCAGGTGGCGCCCCATGCCCATTCAGAACTCAAGCAGTGCTGGGCTGCTTGCTGAGTCGCCACTCCACCTGCACGCCTGCAGGGGAAGAACAAGGCTGAGACAGCCAAGAAGTACGGTGACGAGCAGGTGCACATCTGGCGCCGGTCCTACGACATACCTCCAGCACGTGAGCTGCTGCGTTGCACTTCCCTTCTGTGGCGCCTTCATGCAAAGTGCTTGGCAGCCTCATCTGCCGCACTGCGTGCAGCAACTGCAGGGCTGGGGGCATCTGACCGGGGTGGGCCCAGTGCCTGGCTTGAGGCGATGCCTCTGGTCCATAGCTGATATGTCTGCTGCTTCATGGAGGGCTAAACCCCGCTCCACCCATCCTCCCTGGGCACAGCCACCATGCCTTCACCTGTACCCCTGACCTATGGACTGTAGAAGCTTGTGCTCCAGCTTCTCGGCCAGCTCCACGCGCATGCAGCCGCATCCTCCTGTGGCCTGCTGCCCGAGAAGGGGCCGCCGCCGGCAGCAGGGCCACACCCTCCGGGTTGGAGCATGAACATGGGTGCAGCCTGACGCCTCACCAGTGCCTTGTGCCTTGCAGCTTTGACGAAAGATGATGAGCGGTGGCCTGGCAAGGATAGGCGGTACGCCCACCTGGACCCCAGCCAGATTCCCCTGCAGGAGTCCCTGAAGGAGACTGTGGAGCGCTTCCTGCCTGTGAGTGCACGCCTCTGCTATGGCTGAGGGAGAGTGGGCGCATTGTGTGGGCAGGCCCCAGGCTGTGCATAGAACGCACTGCTGGAGTACGCGGTGTCAGGTACATGGACGGTCTGTGTGCATCAGGGTGGTGGTGGTACGCGGCCCTTCTGCACTGTGGTGCGGCCGCACACAGACAACCCACTGCTGCAACATGCGTTGCACAAAATGGACCAATGGCCTGTGTGCGCATGGACGCTGGCTGTGCCCCGCCCCTCAGCGAGGCAATGTGGCTGTGATACAGTGTACTGCTCAAGAGCATGTGCATGGATGGCTTTTATGCGTCGAGGGGCTGTGCATCGCTCGGCAAGGCTGAGCCGCAGGATCTCACCCACCAGGCTGCTGAGTTTTTTAAGTCTTTGGTATGCCAGCAGGACACAGTGTGGCCTGAAGCAGGCATCAGGTATAGCTGGCCACAGCAACCCAAGACGGGCTGCTGCAGGGCTTGTCTGTGCTGGGCGCATGCTCTTTCTCTCAGGAGGGTCCTGTCTGCATGCCTTGCTCCCGTACGCTTGGCAGACTGGTTGCCCCTCTGCTGCCTGCAGTACTGGCATGAGACAATTGCCCCCGTGGTCAAGAGCGGCAAGAACGTCATCATTGCCGCCCACGGCAACAGCCTGCGAGCCCTGGTGAGCACAGCACTGTCAGGACTCCTGGGACACACCCTGCGTGACTGCCTGGCTGCTTGTCATGTTGTAGAGCTCCAGGCAGAGCTCGCCGCTGCACGCTGCAACAGCCTCCAAGCCCTTGTGGCTATTAAAGTGGGGACATCAGAGCTGGGTGGCGCATGGTCCGGCAGAACAGGCCCTGCTGCTGACACAGGCTCTGCTGCAACTTGCACTACTGCAAGCATTCATTTGCTCAAAAGTCTTTGCAACACGGCAAGCACTTACTTGGTCAACAGTCCCACGGCACCGGAAAGCAGCAGTCTGCCCCCCTTGTAACAGCTCAGACTTGCCAAACACTGCCTTGCACCAGGCTCCAGCTGAAGCAGGCCTCTGCCCGCCGCAGTGCTGGGCATCCCCTGCCTCCTTGGCACCACTCCCCTGCTCACAGAGCCTGCTGTGTGCCTCCTGTGATGCTCCAAGCGTTCAGCCCTTCAGCAGGCAGGCAGGCCACGACTGCGCAACATCGGCCCCAAGCCCCAACCCCACACATCAAGCATCTGCCTTGGCTGACCCTGCCCCTGTTGACTTCCTGCAGGTGAAGTACCTTGACAACATCTCTGACAAGGACATCCCCAGCCTTGAGATCCCCACTGGTGTGCCTCTGATCTATGAGTTGGACGACAAGTTGAAGCCCATCAAGCACTACTATGTCGGGTGAGCTGGGCTGCTGCGTGAAGAGCTTGGCTTGCCATCGTTGGTCTGCCTGCCCGCACAGCCTGTGACAGCGCTGCCGTGGAGGCCAGCTGCCCCAGCAGTGGTGCACTTCTGCTGCCCCAGCAGTGGGCTGGCGCCCTGCCTTGCCGTTGCTGCCTGGCCCCACCGCTGGCTGTCTGCCACAGGAGAGATTAGCAGGCAGTGGGGAGGCCACGCGCCAGCCAGCCTTCAAGAATGTGGGCTCTGGGCTTGAGGCCTGCCTAGCTGCTGCCACGACCCCCTGCATTGGGTTCCAAATAGCTACATACATACAGCATTATGGAATTGTGGCCCTTCTACTCCAGCAGCGCCATGGAGGCTCCCTATCTTGCAGAGGCAGGCGCATCACAAGCCTCAGGCGCATAGATTTAGGCAAAACTGCCTGGCGGCCTGCTACTCATCTGGTGTACTCCTGCGTCTGCAGCACCACAACACCTTGAAAAGGTGGTAGGCACCCATGAGGCGGCTGAGCCTATGCAGAGATCCTTCCCTCAGAGTGTGGGCCCAACGCCCCTATAGCCCTCAGGAGGCCTTGAGGGAATGGGAGAGCCTTGAGAAGCTGCTGCCTTGCAGCCTGCCTGACATTACATGGCGACAGGCTGTCTTCCCTTACGCTTACATGGTACGCTGCTGCCCCTGCAGCACCAAGGACGCTTTCAAGAAGCGTCTGGGCGTGATTGGGACCAGCAAGGCGGCCGAGCGCCTGACCCACGCCCTGATTGAGAATGGAGTGGCCGCTGCAGAGGCGATCCAGTTCCACGTGAAGGCTGGAGGCCAGGCCCTAGCCGGCATGAAAATGAAGCACACGGACGATGACACAGAGGTCGGTGTACGGCCAGCCGAGGTTATGTGGGTGTTCCCATCTGCTCCTGGCCTGGCCCCTTCACTGCCAGCCCTGACCGACAAGCAGGGGACTTGAGACCCCGACCAACCTCCTTGGGGGCTCTCAGACGATGCCTCGGGGGTCTGTCTGGCTTCCATGGGGGGTCCAGGCTTCCTTGCCGCTGGGCTGCTCGTGCAAGGTGTCTACACTGTCAAGCCCTGTGTCACCAGAGCAGGAGCAGGTCCTGCTGCCTGCACCAAAGTACTCTTGTGGAACTTGGTGAAGTCGTCCACAGGCCTGGACGTGACGTCTAGCCTGGTTCTGATGCGCATGTGCATGTGCGGGGGCAGCCTCGACGGCAGCTGCCTGCAACCTGCTGGCTGGCTGGCTGGCTGCCCCTGCAGGAGGAGCCCTGTGCAGTGTGCTCTATGATGGCCTCTGCAGAGTGGCCCTGCTGATGTGCTCTGCGGTGGCTAGCTTGCCTGCCTGCACCTGCAGGTGGTAAGAATCTGTGGTTGGCAGTATGCCCTAGCACCTGGGTCCTGCCTGCTGAGATCCATTGGTGCTGGACACCTCTGCGCATATGCTTTGCTGCTGGTACTGCTTTATATCGCAGCTATACCCTCTGCGGTTGCCCTTTGCTTGTGATCATTTCTTTGCTCTTCTTTCAGCCTGCAGACTGCCTGCCTGTCTGCCTGCAGGTGGTGGCCACTGCAGACCTGATCTTTGTGTTTGGCAGCGCAGCAGAAATCCGAGACCACCTGAAGAATGTGAAGGACAGCATCAAGGACCGCCTGATCGTGCCCGTCACACAGGAAGGGCAAATCGACACTTTCCAGGTGAACAGCAACACTGGCTCAGGGGCCTTCTAATTTTTGTGCATTTTGGGGCCTTTGGTGGAGGGGAAGGAGTGTGCAGATTGCCATGTGCCCCACTGCCCAGCTGAGCCGTCCTCAATCTCAGGTGGGCACCATGGAAGGGCTGCGGGCCGCTTGTGTATTGAGCACGGCGAGCATGCAGGTTGTAAGGTTGCTGCCCTGCTTCAGCTGAGGTGGTGGTGCAGCCTCCTTGAAGGGAAGCACCTGACTGCAGGCATAGCTGCTGGCAGCCTGAATCTCGCAATCTTGCTGGGGAGGTTGCAATCCTGCAGCATGAGCTGCTGGGGTCTTGGCCAGTGTTGTGCCGGCAGCATCCTGGGCACCACACATGCATTGGCAAATGAGCACCTTTCTGCAGATAGGGGTGCCTCTGCAGCTGTTGGGCTGGCCCAACACAGCTCCTGCTGCTGACGAACATTGATACAATACCCCACTGCAGCAAGCTGCTGGCGGCTCAGCCAAGATTGTGCTGGCGGTGTCTGAGAAGGACCTGGAGCCTCCCCACCCCACCCTGGATGTCCATGAGATCGGAGCGCCAGTCAAGCTGATCAAGGGGGCCAGCGCCAGCGATAAGGATGTTGAGATAGTTAAAACCCTGATCGAGGTGAGCCTGACAACAGGGAGCACCTTTTTGTGATGTTTGCCTCAGGCGCACGGCTCAGGGTGGGGGTTTGCCATCACTGTGCATGTCTTCTATCTCCATAAGGACTCCCATGTGGGTCTGGCTTACTGTGGTCATTGACTTGACGGCCCTGCCAGAATTGACATTCAAGCCCACCTGCAGTAGGGGCCCTGAAGCTTGAATTGCGGCAGGCTGAGCTAGTGATGGCGCATGAGACTTGAGAGGTGCTGCTGATTGATGGCACCATGTGCAGGCTGCTGGCTACCCAGTGCCCCATGAGTGATGACATCCCATGCAGGCTGCTGGCTACCCGGTGCCTGAACAGGAGTCGCGCCAGGCAGCAACTGCAGGTGGCTGATACCCCGCGCCTGCAGTTTCTTCTCTGCTCATGACGTCGACCAGTCTGAAAGAATCTCTGTTTGGTCATGAGACCTGCTGCCAGCTTCATTGGGAGCTATGTGTGATCATGCAGCAACAAGTGTAAAGAAAGCTAGTGTGACCTTGATTGTGCATCCTGCGCATTGGGCCGTAACTCTCATGGGGGTGAACATGGGCACGATGGCTGCTAACAGGGCTTGTCAGAAACCTAGTTCTCTCTGGGGCTCACTCTTGCCTATCAGATAGATCAGCAAACTGGGTAGGAGTCTCTAGGGCCTCTATGATCACTCCTAGTCTTTCCCTGGTCAGGCCCTTCCCTGTCACAAAAACCTCTTGGACGTCCATGCCTCTGCGCACCACCAGGGTGAAGCGGCCCTCAGCAGCGACTGACAGGAAGCTGGCATTGTTGAAGGTGCTGCTGTCCAAAACTTCTGAGGCGTCCTTCACTAGGTGGATCTGCGCAGCAGGCATGCAGAGCCTGTCAGCACACGCATGTGGATGCGGTACAGCAAGAAGGCAGGGAACTGGCCCTGCCTGTCAGGATCAGGTCCGTCACCCATGGCTGTGCGCTGGTTGTCCAGACAGACCATGGCAGGTACGGGTGAGCCATGGGGGTCAAGCAAAAATAAGCAGTCACCAGCAGTACTGGACGGTTCAGTCTGTCACACACGGACCCACCACCAGCGTGTCACGAAAGTCCCTGGAAACCCTGTGGCGCCCAAATCTGATCTCTGTGATCTCGGGGTGAGCGCTGAGGCTATGAAACACCTCCTTGGCGGCAGGGAATGCCGCCTGCAACACGGGAAAGTTATTGTGGCAACCTTTCTGTGAGTGACAGCCGTCTCGCCAGAGCATGCATGCTGTGACAGGCAGGCCTCATGTTGCCCCCCATTGTGCCAGGTGGGCCCCCGTTGATTTGAGTGTGTGCTTCACGGACACGCCTGAGCAGTGTGTGGTCTTCCTGGTCTCTGCCTTCAGTATCCAAGGAAGGCATGGGACCATGATGGGGATTGCACCGTGTGGTTCTGGCAGACTGGCACTTCGTTGAGCAAAGCCCAGTCAACACTGGGCGGCCCAGCAGGCAGCCTCCCCCTGATTCGCTGGAGCTCCCCAGACGCAGAGGCCTGCCCCCTTTTGTGCACGCCTTCGACGATGCACCCCTACTCACATGCTGCAGCTCCTCAGACGCCGGCCCCTCCCCGTCCGGAAAGTCGACGCTGCCAGTGCTGGGGGGCCTGCTCATCAGTTCATCGACCTTGCTGGCATCAAACAGCTCCTCCACCTGGCTGGTGTCCTGCACCTTCATGGACAGCACCACCCGGCCCCGCTCAGGCTGCACAGCCACGATCATGGCGTTCAGCGTGGCGCCCACCTGCGGGACAGGGACCGGCGGGCGTCAGCGCAAGTCAGGGACTGCAAGCCAGGCACCGCCCTGTGGGTGGACCCTAGCCGCCAGCCTTCGCCTCAGGTGACACCCAATGGCTCGCGCTTCGAGGCAGCAAGCGCACCCTCCCCGCCTGGCGTCCCCCATGCAGGCCAGGCAAGCTCTGCTCCGTGCATGGACAGCACTTGCTGGCAGGCCTTGACGCGCACCAGCAGGTGCAAGCTTGCCTGGGCCACCTCTCCAGTGACCAGGCGGTTCTGTCCACGCCAAGTAGCAGGCACAGTCTCACCTTTGCCACCCTCCTGGCGTCTCCCACATGGCCCCAGGCGAGCTCAGACCTGGGGATGAACCCCCTGACCGTCTCCACCTCCCCCGTGCTCAGCTCCACGTCAAATGCGACAAAGGCTGCCAGCTCATACACATTGATCACAGTGGCCTCCACCAGCGCAAAGCGGGACTCCTGCAAGCACGGAGGGATGAGCAGGGGATGGCCAGGGTGGCTGCCATCATGGCTCCAAGCAGCTCGCACGTTTCTGAACAAGCCTGGTCCAAAACAGCTGGCCATGGTGCCCCAACATCAGAAAGGATCATCAGTCAATACAAGGGGAGGGCAGCAGCATGCTTGTCTTACAAAGCTGCAGGCCGCAGTGCCGGACAGGGGCAGCACAGCTACCCCCGGCAAGCACCCTCAGAAGACACTTACCTGCAGGATTCCTACAGCCTCTGCGGTGATGACCTGGTAGGGCAACTGAGGCTGCTTCATGCCGGCCGCCATGAGCTTCCTGTCTGCCAGGAGCTGGCTCATGATGATGGCGCGCCGGGGCTCCCAGTGCACCTGCGGGTACAGCGCATGTCGGTTTGGGACTGTCTGTGGGCGTGAGGTAGCCTCTGGGCTCCCTCGTGTGTGTGCTGCAGATGCAGGCCAATGGTGGTGGGTGGGTGCCTGTAGGGGTGCACAGGGCTCTGTGCTCCGTGATAAGCTGCAGGGACAGCATGATGTTGATGCTTCAAGGTCCCTGGGTGTACACAAGCCCCTGGGCTCCCTGACAAGCTGCAGGTGCAGCGGGGGTTGACATGTGAGGCCTCATGGCTTGGCACACGCCTCTGGCTCCTCATGAAGTGGCAGGTGCAGCGCATGATGGTCTGTGACCCCCATGGGTCTGCACATGCCTCCGGGCACTCTGATGAGCTGCAGGCGCAGCAGATGATGGCGCAGAACCTCCACTGCTGTATTGAGACTGGGACTCCCTGACTACCAACAGTTGCAACAGGTCTCACATGAGCTGACTACAGTTCATCTAGACCCATGTGCAACCGACACAGAAGGGGCTCGCTTGTCAGTGCAGGTCCTTGCTGCGTGCGCTGCTCCTCCTGGTGGCCATCAACACGTAGCGGTGGCAGCAGCGCAGGCCAGGCACCAGAAGCACTGCAGACTGTGTTGCACTGCTGCAGGAATGAGGCTGTGGCAGTATGCAGCGCGCCAGCACCTGAAGATGACGATGCAATACGAAATCTGGGATGGGGTGTACCAATGGCTCTTCCCATGCACAAGCAACAATGAAAGTAGGATTGCGCAGCCTCAGCCGCAGCTGGCTACAGAATGGCTGTCCTTCCTGCTGGAAGCATGTGCAAGGGCACTCTCAGCTGTTGGTCTGCCTACTGCTTTGGCTATCACATCACAGTGCACTCTCAGCAGATCCGAAGCCTTGCATGGCAAGTCCTTCTGCATGCAGCCGATGGGACTTCAGCATCACAGCATCTCTCAGCAGGCAAGCAACTCACCTGAGACACGCAGCACGTCAGGGTCACGTCTTTCAGGGCAATCTTGAAAGCTTGCTTCTTGAAAGCGACATCACGCTGTCTGTCAACAGGATCTCCGTCAGGACCATAGATGTCTCTCAAAGCCTTGGTGAAACCTGCAGGCAAGAGCAATCTTCAGGCTCGGAGACACCGCCAGCACAAGGTGCACGATAGAGGCAGGACAGATGCAGGTTTTCCAGCTTGCCAACAATGCTGACAGAAGTGCAGTACATAAACAGCCGCCAGCAGCATAAAACAGCAGCTTGTACAAGCAACATGCAGGCATGTGCAGTCCAGCCTTCCACCAACAATGCTGGTGTCAGCCTGAGCAGCGTGTTGCAGGTACCTGATATGATGCTTACAAGCATTTAGCCACCCAGGTGAGCTCAAAAGTGCAGCCCTCAGCAGGTAGGCAAGCCAGCAGCTCCTGTGCAGCCTTCACTGCCATTCCAGTGGATGATACCGCAGCCCTTGCTGTGCAAGGGGTGGCCAGTGTGAGCATTACTGCGCCGGAGGTGCACATCTGCACTCAGTCTCTCCTGTGCAGGCAGCAGCTCGAAGGGGCTGCAGCTGACCAAACCGCTTGCATCTGCAGCACTGCAGACCTTGCTGTGCAGGGCTGCAGCCTGTGAGCCTACCTGCTGCCTGTTTCAGTTTCTGCTCCACATTGTTCACCAGGCTGAGCACATCTGGCGAGAGAAGGTTTGCAGGGAGGAAGCCTGCAGGCATGAGGGAAGGCACAGTCAGCGCCCAGGCTGGCGCAACAAGTGGGGTGCGTACAAGGCAGGCAGAGCAGGAAACGCTTTGCTTCCATGCTGTGAAATGGCCTGGACCCCCAGCTTCCACTTCAGCATGTGCTCCACCAGTTACTTTGTCCTGCCGGTCAAAAGCGCCGGCATGATCTGCTGCGTACAGCCAAACAGCAGCATGAGGGTCACTACAGGTACCCAGTTCGTCAATGAGACAACAGACCTATGACGCCAAGCTCCAGAGTTTTGACTCTAACGCCGGCAGAGGCACCGCCCAGGTGCAGGCGCACTCTCAGGAGGGTCTCCTTGCTTCTCCACTCCTCTGCCAGCTGCATTATGGTCTTTTTCCTTCCCTTCTCTGCAGGCAGCGGACAGAAGGCTTGGGCGTAATTCAGTCATTACTCAGCTCCACTTACAAGTCCACTCCGCCTGGCAGCGCTCAGGACCACTGCCAGCCAAACGAAGCTCTGCTGTGCCTTAGTAATGTCAGCAGAATGCTCACGTCACAGCTAGCGCAGGCACCAGCAAGCCGCAGCAAGCCACCTGCGCCGCGGTGGCAGCTGCAAGCGTGAGTCCCAGTCGTGTCACTGGTCCAGCAAGCAGCCTGCTGCATCGCGCAGTGTCCAGCGGCTGCGCAACAAGGCCAGATCCAACTTGACACGACACATTGCGCCCCAAGCTCCCCTGGACACGCCAAGAAAGACAGAAACCTGACTACCTGCCTGCAGACCCCATCTTGATGCTCACCATGTGGAGGCATCGTCTTCAGCCTTGCCTCCAGCTCGGCCCCCTCCGGCTCCCCAGGCTGTGCAGCTGCAGCCCCATCAATCTGGGGCTGAGGTCGCTCTGCCTGCTGCTGAGGTCCTGGCTGTGGCCACCGTCCGGGTCCTGCCTCTGCTTCAGCCGCCTGTCGTCTGGGGGATGCCTCAGTCTGAGTGCTGGCCTCTGCCGCAGGTGTGGAGCCTGGCACGCCTCCCAGGTTGCTGCCCTTGGAAGGGGGCAGAGTCCGCCCGACAATGCCGCGGGCTGCCTCCTCCACGGCGGCCAGCCTTGCCTGCCTCCTGGCAGCAAGCTCAGCATCCATCGTGCCCAGCAGCAGCATGGTCTCCTCCTGCTTCCTCTGCGCCCGCTCTGGGGCCCTCACAAACCCAAGCTGTGGCGTGAGACGGCTGGAGCCTGCTGCCCCAGATGGTGGCGGGCGCGCAGGCCTGCCCAAGAGCTGCGGGGGCCTGTCTTTGGGTGGCAGCCAAGTGCCAGCAGGCGGCCGCCTGCTGGGGACAACAGCATCACCTGCCCTGCCTGACGCCCCGGCCTGGCTTGCGCCACGCGTTGACTCCAGAGCATTGGTGGCGCTGGACGCAGGCGCCTGCGGGGGAGCCACTGGCCGCACAGGCTTGGGCAGCAGCGCTGGCGGCTGCTGCTCCTCAGCAGCGGCAGTGCCAGCGCCGCTGCCTGCGCCATCTTCGTCCCTTGCGAGGCGCTGAGCCGCCCCTGCTGCAGGCCGCTGCTCCAGCTCCGCGCTGTCCCCCCGCAGGCCCTGTGCTGCCGACTGCAGTGCAGGCGCAGCCACTGGCCCAGGCTGTGACATCTCTGCAGGTGCCTGCTGTCTGGAGGCTGCAGCAGCGCCGCCGCTGCCAGAGTCCCCTTGCTGGGCGGTGCCAGCACCAACCCTCTGCAGGCCAGCAGGGGCCTGCGACATGGGCAGTGGCTCAGGCTCTGGAGGCGGCCGCACAGGCCTTGGGAGCAACGCAGGCGGCTGCTCTGCGGGCTGCGGCGGCCTGAGAGGCTGTGGCGCCCGCACTGGCACCTCTGTAACCGGCTCCCCCTGGACCGCCTCGGACATTGGCGCCTGCTGCCCGCTTTGCAAGCGCCTGGCCACCGCAGCCTGCTCCACCGTGTTGTCCCTGTCTTGGAGCCCCAGCAGTGTAGCCATGGGCCGATCATCAGAGCCCACCTGCCTGCTGCCTGCCGCAGGGTGCCCTGCACCTTGCTGTGGGCGCGCAGGCCGCCCTGCGCGCAACCTCGGCAGCTGAGGCTGAGGCTGAGTGGCCGGCACAGGCTGCTCTGCCCCAGGGCCACCGCGTTGCACGACAGGAACAGGTCCCTCAGCAGGCTGCAGCTGCTCCCCTTCAGGTGCGGGAGATCTCCGTGCTGGCTTGGCAGCCAGCACTGGCAGGGGCTCTGGCGTGGGAGGCGCCTCAGTCAGCACAGGGGGCTCAGGGGCAGCTGGCACCTGTGGCTCTGCTGGCTCTGCAGCCTGTGGCTGTGCCTGTGCTGGCACAGGCTGCAGCTCACCGGGGGCACCTGGCGGCGCAGGCAGCTCTGAGACTGGCGTTGGCTCCAGCCGTGCTGGCTTTGCAGCCAGCACGGGCTCTGGCTCAGCAGGCGCAGCAGCGGGCTCAGCTGGCGCCTCTGGGGCAGGCGGCGGCTGTGGCCGGGCAGGCCTGGCAGCCAGAGTCGGCAGAGGTCCGGCCTCAGGTGCAGCTGGCTGTGGGGGCAGCTGCGGGGCAGGTGGGGGCTGCGGCCGGGCAGGCTTGGCAGCCAGCTTTGGCAGTGGCTCAACCCTGGCAGGCTTGGCTGGCACCGCTGCCTGTGGACGTTGGTAGCTCCTGAAGCCACCCGGGGGCTCCAGCAGCACTGGTATGTCATCCTTCTTCGCTTGAGGCCTGGGCGGTGCAGTCGCCACGGGCATGGGCAGTGGGGGCTCTACCTGAGGCGGTGCCTCCTGAACGGCTGGCTTCTCTGCTGGCCGTGTAGGGTCCTCGTCTGAGCGCAGGCTGGCCAGGATGCCGAAGCCACCACGAGAGGGACCTGCACCTGTTTTGGGGAACATGTGGCTTTTCCCAGTAAATTTGCTGCTTTGCAGGCACACGTTGACTACAAACAATTCCGCTGTCAGGGCACAGCTCCTCACCAGATGGTCTGGCAGTGCGACGAGGCTTTCCAGCCTGATTTGGGGGACCCCCCGCCATGTCATCACCAGAGTCTTCCACCTGATCCCGCTTGGCCTGATCTGCCTTGCGCACCTGCACCGTCAGCAGCAAAAGCAGTCACAATTGATACAGGATGCTCCTATGGCCTGATGCATGAAAAACCCTAATTACTACACAAGACCTCAGTTTGGCTGAGGATGCCTGAGCATGAGTGCCGGGTTCCAGAAGTTTGATCAGCCCAGCCAGCCGACTGGGGGTCCTCCCAACAGCAAACGGGGCGGCTTCCTGGGCAAGTGCTTCGGGTGCTGCATCGGCAGGCATGATGCCAGTGCAGACACCCAACCCCTCAACATCCTGCAGCCACGAAATCAGAACAGCTTTGATGAGCTCCTTGAAAAGTCCTCCAGGGCCAGGGAGGACATGTGGCAGGAGTTGGGAACTCTGGAACCCCTTGTTCTCAGCCATCTGGTGAGTCAGCAGGGCAGCCAGGCAACAATGTCCTCATGCACTGCGAGGCGCTGACACGCTGATGTGCGGATCACTTCTTGCCTGCATCAAGTAAGAGCAAAGCTTCATGCACCTGGCAGGTCAACCCAGCATTGTTAGGAGGGCCCAAATGGCCGGCGCTGCGGCAGGCCTTCCGCGTAGTCAAGCGCAGCAATGGCAATGTCATCATGGCCAGCGATGGCCTGTCAGACCCGTTTGACGACATGTCCCTGGGTGAGGCTGGGCGTGAGCCTCACGGCCTGCAGATTGCAGGGGAGATGCCAGGCACACAGTGGTTTGGCAGCTGGTGCATCCTCCTGATGCTCCTCTCTAGTGTGTCCCAGAGGGTCAGGCCCCCAGATGTGCCAAGTGCAGCACTGGCAGCCTGCATTGACGGGATAGGCCTGGCACACAGTGAACAGCGCCCGTAAGCTCACAGAGCATGCGAGGTGGCTTGAAAAGTTTGGCCAGTCTGACTGCCGTCTGCGTCCTGCAGGCGAAGGCAATGTGAATGGGTTTGGGCTAGAGTTTTACATCGAGACGCCTGGCTCAGAGCTGGCAGACAGCGGGCAGGACATCAAGAGCAGCTGGCAATTTCAGCTGCTGTACACAGTCAGCCAGCTTGCTGCAGGCAAGTCAGTGCGGAGGGTCCTGTGGCAGCTTGCGCCCCAAGCGCTGCAGCCCATCATGCACCAGATGACTGCCTGTGCCCTGTACACCCCATGCATAGCAGCCGCCGTGTGCCTGCTCACCCTGCACCTCAGCGATGGGCAGCAGCCCCGACATGCACCTGCATCCTCCGCATCTGCAGCAATGAGCAGCAGCTCATCATGCACCTGCTGCCTGGCCACTCCCGCTTGCTGCGTTGTAGGACATGGCAGCATTCGGTCCATTCTGGACGACATGAAGCTGCTGTCAACGGAGGCTGAGGGTGTCAATGACGCCATTCCCGATGCCTTCAAGACAGATCATGTGAACGCGGCTGGCAGAGTGGGGGCTCTGCTGGGACTCAAACCCCAGGGAACAGGTGAGGCCACCCCAAGCAGGCAGCAGGCACAGGGCATGGCACTGCAGCCAGTGCACAACCCCAGCCTGACTGTAGCTGCATGCTGTGGATTTTCACCACCCACATGGCCACACGACGCCCCTCTGTGCTGCAGATATGCCGCAGCAGATAGAAGAGATGCCCCTGACGGACGTCAACCTTGTCAACATAAAACTGTTGACTCTGAGGGAGCTGCAGCTCATAACAGAGAAGGGCCCGGCGGGCAGGCAGCAACTGAATGAGGTATTTGATGGCCCCGAAAGACTTCTGTCCTCCCTCAAGCGGCAGAGTGCAATCTGATACACTGTTTCGGTTTGCTGACTGACATATGACCGAGTGCAAGTGCTGTGCGTGAATCTGGCCTTGGCCCCAATGTGACGTGCCAGGAGGGTGCTCAGCTTAGCAGCTGGCTACCCCTGCAGCCTGGAGAGCCCTGCCTGAAAGCCGGATAAAGACGCATGACCAAGTCCACCTTTCAATTTGAAACTGGCTCCTGAGCCTACATCCCAGCATCCATGAAGCTGACCTCTCTCATCTGGGGACTCCCTGGCGGCTGCTCCACCTCCAGCCCTGCTCCTGGCTCCTCTGTTGGCTCCCTGCTGGCCCCTTCTGTACTGTGTGCGCCTTGGCCTGAGTCGGAATTGTTGGCAAACTTCCCTGCAGCCAGCAAGTTGCAGTCTGCAGGGGGAGGTGGCTGCAGAAGAAGCCAGCTATACTTCAAGTTGCCGTGACATGTTGCGCAGACATCACGCCTCAGCCAAGAGGTGTGAGCGCCAGCACCTGCTTTGTTTGCTCTATGAGCTTACTCACTAGCGATAGCGGCTGCAGCTAAAGCAAAAGCAGAGATTTATGTGCGGGGACACTGTCCCTGCTTGTCTGCACAGCGACTGTAGTACCCAATCCCCTCTTCATGGGCGACAGCCTGTACAGAATCACCGTCCGCATGGCAGCCTTCCCTGTGCCGTGCACAGCACAAAGAAGGCTGCCATGCTTCCAACAATGATGCTCATCATGCTCTGGGGCAGTCAGACACCTGCAGAGAAAGGTGGCTGGGCCAGATCCATGATGAGAAGACCCATGATTGAGTGCAGACCGACCTGAGCTGGCAGCAGGGGATGAGGTGAATCTCCTCTTTGCCTTCTCAACAGCATCTGCGCTGAACTTGAGGGGCCTGCGCTTGCGCCCTCCAGCTGATGCGCCCTGAGGGAAGCCCTCTGAGACATCTGAGGCATCATACTCGATTCCCATTGGGTTCAAGTCTTCCTCTTGCCACCTGCAGTGCCACAGTGGCTGCATCCAGCTAAGATTCTTGACGCCACCTTGTCAACAACTAAGGCTTTGGCTGTCTGCATGCCGCACAAGCAACTGGATTTGCAGCCCCCCAGCAGCCCTGCCTGACAGTCTGCCTGCCCTGAGTTCAGTGTTGGAGTGGCTCCAGTGTGGCCTCATCAGGCAAAGTGTGCAGCTGACATCCCAGCATGGCTTTCAAGCAGCCCAGCATCCTGTCAAATTGCTTGTAGTCACTCACTCTTGCAGATATTGCAATGTGGCTTCATCAGGCTCCACCTCTGTGGCCTGCACCAGGTCCTCCACCTCCTCCCGTGTCTCTCCAATCAGCTTGGCAAAGTGGACATAGTCCCGCATTTGGGTCCCAGCCTTATTCTCTGTGAACGCTTTGCTCTGCAGGCAGCCATCACTCATGGCTGCTGTGCATAGACAAGGTGGCCAGGGCCTCCCAGGCTCTGTGCAAAAGGTTGCACAAGCTCCTGCAAGCAAAGTAATCCCCGCACCGCCTTCTTTTTGGCCTGAGCTACAAGACGGTGGCCACGCGGGCAGCTGCCCTGGTGCCGGGAGACTGCCTCCAGGCATGGGGTCAGGTGCTGCCTGCCCTGCAGTGTCAAGTGGGCATTGCAAGTGCATTGAGCAATGTCGGTCCAGCCTCTGACTGCACTGCCATTCAGACTCCCTGACATGATGCAGTGCTTGCAGTTGCTATGGACCAAGAGTGATCACTTCTGCTGCCGATATGCAGACAGCCAGGCTCAGCCCTAGTGGCTACAAGCAGGCGGCGACACCTTCAACATCAAGGGCAGTGCAGGCGAGATGGCAGACCACAGATTATTGCGCAGCCCAATGGTCAACGAATTGACTGCTGACCTGCGGCCCCTACGTGCACCGGACTCTGTCTGTCTGCAAGGCCGCGCCTGAACACAGACCAACGTGCAATTGTTGATGTGCTCTTGTTGACAGACACACTGAAGAGCCACAGGGATACGGCCACCCGCCTTACCCGGGACTGGAGTGTAAGATCATCAGGGCAGACGACTTGAAAGTTTTTTGATCTGCATTTAGGTGAGCCATGGGCTTCATGAAGGGGGTCCTGGTTGCTGCTGGTCTTGCAACTGGAACTCACCTGTCAAGATGGCATGCCAGGCAGGCAGGGCAGGTGCGGCTGGGGCAGCTCTGCGGCTGCTGCAGGCGCATGGTGACTGGCAGGCGGAAGGCTCGGGCCCAGGAGCCTGGGTTTTACAAGGTGAGCTGCAGAGCATTCCTGACGGTGTGGATGTGTGGGCAATCAAGGAGGATGGCAGCCTGCCACATAATCTGCGACAGAAGTTGGCAGCGCCCTTTTCAATGGCCCGATGAGGATTAGATCAAGGCCTGCTGCAGTCCCCAACATGGCTGCCTTGTGGTGCACAGTCTCAGCAGTCAGCGCTAGCCACATCACAGGCTGCTGCAGGGCAAGCAGCTGCCCCCTCCCCACGGTCCTGCTGGCAGCATGCCTGCTCCCTCCCAAATGTGCACATGACAAGCATGGTGCTCTCAGCAGGCACAGCCAGTCCCAGGCTCCTTCAACTGCTGTGCGGCCACCCTGCTGCCATGCTCCCTGCAGGAGGAATCCCCATCTAGTGGGGACAGCGACGATGGGCAGGTACCACGCTCGGCACCGCAGAGGCGTAATGTGCGCACAGCAAAGGGCTCCAGACGCTCAAATGGGAACTTTGAGGTCACCAGCAGCAGCGAAGAAGAAGAAGTGCGTCTTACCATGCGGCGGTCACCAGATGTAATTTGCATGGCTCGTCTGAGGCACCTGCTGGCCAATTCCAGTAGGGATTGCAACCTGCATCCGCGATGGAATTGTGACTCATATAGGGGTTAGTCATCCCTACTCCTGCAGGTCCAGGACCTCAGTCCTCCAGGCTCTTGTTCCTCTCAGTCATCGTGTGTCACGCCCAGAGTTTGCCTGTCAATTTGACTGCAGCACGCTTGTTCACACATGCAGCCTGTTCACGCTCATGCCTTGTCACTGCAGGAATCTGGAGAGCTGGGGCCCAGTGGGGTTGCAGGGCGTTACCCAAAGCGGCAGCAGAGCCAGCCCCAAGACAGGAGCCTGGGGTCCCACCCCGTGAAGTTCGAAGACAGCCCTTCACCCCTTGAAAGCCCGGGAGCTGCAAGCCGGGAGCTGCGCAGGTGTGGCATCCATTAGGGCAGGCCTACCTCCCTGCTCTGTGCTGGAGGCCGGTACGGTCAAGATCGGACTCATGCATTGGGATTCATAGCACCTCATGATTGTGCCGCTGCCGCCGCTATCCCTGTGGCCTGACGCTCGTTCATGCTGCGGCTCACCAATACGTGCAGTGCACCTGCATAGTTGTGTGCTCAGGTGATCATCCTTCCTCTGCCGTCCGGGGTCTGTTCCCAAAACTCATGGCTCTGAGTGTGGGGTCTGCAGGCAACCCCGCCAAATAGAGCGATTCACCTTTGACCGTCACGCGACTGCCACCAAGCCCAAGAAGCAGCTGGACCGCGCTGAGCGCCTGGCACAGCGCGCGGCCAGGGCTGGTGAGCCTGTGTGCACATCCCTGCTGTCCTCAGCCTGCGCAAAGCTGGCTCATGCTGGGGATCTGGCGGTTGCTGTGGTGTGTTGATTCGCATCTCAGATCAGGTGTGCATGGCGCTGACCTGCCACCTGTCTGTGTCAGACATGTCCTCTGACCCTGCCAGAAAAGACATAGGGTGCCAGTGAGGGGGTTTGAACAAATGGGGCAGCGGCATACTTTGCTTGCGGCCAACCTGCTGCAAGGTGCTGCTTCACATTCCTTTTGCATGCGCAGGGTATGGGGATGATGTTGGGGTTGATGGTGGCAAGCCAGGCAGCAGTGGTGGCAGCGGCGCGCAGCGCAAGCGCTTCCAGCGCTGCAGGGGAGAGCAGAGCAATGCTGCTGCCGGCGGGGAGGCTGCTGCTGCTGGAGAGGGAGAGGACTCGCCTGCAGAGGCAGCTAGGGGTGATGATGAGGTGCGTCTGCATGACTGCCCTTGATCTGCGGACCTGTCTTGGCTTGTTTGAAGGACCTCTGTTTGTCACCTGCCTGCAGTGTTGTGTGTGCCTACCACAGAGCGTCCAATGAGCATCTGCGGACATCTGGAACATGGGGTTACTTGCTTGACCAATGCTCTGCCTGTGTAGAGACAGGGCCAGGACTGTAATTTTGTGGCCGATTATGGGCCAGTCAGTCCTCCTGCTGCACGTGATGTGGCGTTGGGCATGGCTCTGATGCTGGGGCTGTGGCCACCGTGCTTTACCAATGAGGCACCTGATGTGACCAGCAGAGCCTGCCAGACCCCACAGATTTGACGCTGAGTCAGGCCTCAGCAGGAGAAAGCACTGCAGGCTGCATGAAGCTGGTCTGGCTGCAAGATTTCTAGTTGGGTGACAGTGAGCACAGCTCTGACAAAGCAGAACAACTTGTCAGCACTGCTGCATGAGACTGAGCAAGGCATGCTCCTGACTGCAGGACCTCTCTCCAGGAGGCAGTTGGGGACAACCTGCCAGACTGCGTCTGAGTCCGTCCATGCAGTCGGTAAAGATGCTATGCTCCTGACTGCAGGACCTCTCTCTGGGAGGCAGTTGAGGACAACCTGCCAGACCACGCCTGAGTCTGATCCATGCTCCGTGCTGCAGGACTTCTCTCTCAGCAGCAGTGGGCGCGGGTCTGAGGAGGATGTTGAGTCAGACGAGGAGAGCTCTCCAGAGCTTCTGGAAGAGGAGGGATCGGAGCCCCAGCGGCGTAGTGTGCGCAGCCTGCCGGCTGAGGGGGCAGCCCAGCGCCCCACACGCAAGCGCCCGCCGGCAGGGGCTTTCCGGGACGTGCAGCGCATCATTGCAAAGCCGCCTGAGGAGGGCAGGTGCGCCGCTACATGGCTGCCCTGAATGCAGGCACAGGACAGTTGGCGTGTGTTTGTGGTTGTGCTGCCATATGAAGGGGTTGACGGTGTCTAAGGCATGCTGACAGGAGGGCAATGGGGCTTGCTGTGCAGCGTTTATTGCAAAGCCTGGCTGAGGAGGGGAGGTGAGGGCGCCTCAAGGGTTAGAAACACGCTTCATCGAGGTGCCTACAAACTTGTTGCTTCTATACTGGTGAACAGCCGCTGTGTGAATCACAGAAGCACCTGCAGTCAGGTAAGGCAACAGGTAATGACACCAGACCATGGCACATGACCAAGTGGATGTGCTTTTGCCAGTTGACAGCTTGGAAGTCATGTTGTACTGGAATGTTGCATAGCAATGTCTGAAAATCACAAGTGCAGCCGTGGTCCTATGCACAGCTCATGGCAGGAGGGCATGAGTTGTGGGCACAATGTGGCCTCAGCTGTCGACGTCCTGTGTTGCCTGCAGGGGCCTGAAGAGGGGCCAGCCTAAGCTCTTCAAAGGGGGCAACAGCAATGGGGGCCTGGGCTCTTTCCGCAACAGCAACCTGCGCCTGACCTCTGGGGCTGATGCTGCATTCAAGGCAAGCTGCAGCACTGTTATGTGGCTGCGTGACAGCGTCCAGCTGTGCCTGGCCTGTGAGGCAGACATCACACTTGTGGCAAGCTGCAATCCCTTGCATGGCATGTCCCATGGGCTGCTGCCTGGTGGCAGGCCAAGTAACGTGCTCTTGCAGACCAGTGGTGAAGGAGAGACACTGCACCATTCTCTCCTGCTGGCTTCCCTGCAGGGCACCGGCGCCATCCAGCCATGGGTGCCGGGCCTGGGTGCTCTGAAGGATGGTGATGACTGCGCAAAGCAGCAGAAAAATGCTGAAATCACCCCAGTGCAGGTAAATGTCCTGCTGGGTCACTGGAGGAGCATCTCGTGCCCTGCAGGGCAGCTCCTTGCTTTTGCCCTAGAGCATCGCGTGTCTTGCCAATTTCTGCAAACTGTCTGATTCGAAGATGCTGAGGTCACCATTGTGCAGATACTGAATCCATCACCTGCATAGTTGCCAGTGCGCTGCAGCGACGCTCCTTGTGGCCCCCCTGTCATTGTGCAGGGCACACTGCACGCCGGAGAGCATGGCTCTCCTGCCCGAGGTCTGTGATCGCCCAACACTGACCCTGGACAGCACTGCTGAGCAGCCACTTGCAAAGCACCCACCACTGATCAGAATCTGCACACCTGGACAGGCAGCACTCAGGTGATTGGACGACCCTGCAGGTGGACACCTCGGTCAACTTTGACCAGGTGGGCGGGCTGGACCACTACCTCAAGCAGCTGAATGAGATGGTGTTCCTGCCCCTGGTCTATCCCGAGCTGTTTGAGTGCTTCCATCTCACGCCGCCTCGGGGGGTGCTTTTCCATGGGCCACCTGGCACAGGGAAGACTCTGGTCGCTCGAGCGCTGGCAGCAACTGCCAGCAAGGCGGGCAGGAAGGTGAGCTGAGGAGGATTGCTCAAGCTGCTGTGAGCTGATGAGCACCATCACAGAACTGGACCATTACTGTGTCCAGACCGCAGACTGCCGCAACCCGCAGACCAGCCACCGCTTTCACAGGCGCGGCAGCATGCATGGCTGCGTGGCAGCATAACCCACGATGCTGCCCTGCTGGGTGACCCAAGTACCCCAGCACTGTGCAACAGCAGCTTAACAGAGTAAACGTGCAGCTTGTTGCGTGAAGGGGGTGCAGCCCCCTGCCTGCCTGTTGCTCTGAGGGCAGCTGTTATGAGTGCAGGTCTCCTTTTTCATGCGGAAGGGGGCGGACATTCTATCCAAGTGGGTGGGCGAGGCCGAGCGCCAGCTGAGGCTGCTGTTTGAGGAGGCTCAGAAGGCCCAGCCCGCCATCATCTTCTTTGATGAGATTGATGGCCTGTGCCCGGTGAGCAGGGCCAGCGCTGCCCCTTGTGGCAATTTGATGCCGTTCACTTCGGCAACCAGATGGGATCCGCTGCCGTGCTTCTGGTCGAGATTGATGGCCTGTCCCCCATGAGTGGGGTTGTGCTCCACCCCCAGGAGCCATGTGCATTGAGGCTGCGCAGTCTGCTGGAGGCGTGGCTGCAGCGGAGAGGGTGGGTGCCTCATGCATGGGGGAGCACAGAGTATGCACCGGTGCCAGACTGCCCCATGCTGAAGTTCTGTAACAGGCGCCGTCTGCATCCCCCCTTCCTTCCTTTGATGGCTACCCTGTCCTCTAAGTTGCACACCCCAGGATGGTAAATGCTTAGTGCTGCAGCTCTGCAGCTGTGACACGACAAGACCCATCTGGTCCTTCAGGGCTGCTGTGCCTGTGTGTGTACAGGCACGCAACAGCCGGCAGGACCAGATCCACAACAGCATCGTGTCCACGCTGCTGGCGCTGATGGACGGTCTGGACTCACGGGGGCAGGTGGTCATCATTGGAGCCACCAACAGGATTGACTCCCTGGACAGCGCGCTGCGGCGTCCTGGCAGGTGAGTGACCTCGAGATGCAGCTTCTTGATGCCTCGTTGCAGAGCTATCAGACAACAAAGTGTCTTCAATAGCTGCACAGATACTCTGCAGCAGCCTGACATGTAGTTGCGCCTGCTGCTAACTCATCTGCCCGCAGCCTGGGGATGCAGCTGTAAGGCCTGCTGTCTGACCACCCGCCTGCAGCAACAGAGTCCCCTCATAGTCAGGGCCACTGCATCTGCATTTGCCGCTTTTTCCACAGGCAATTGCAATGTGCCGCCAGACCATCCAGGCTGCAATGAGGAGCCCGTCTTTGTGAACAGCTGCAGGTCCAGCCAAGCTTGCAGCCCTCTCAAGTCAGCAACGCACACTGCCGCTGCCTGGGCGCATACGTTTGCCCTCCAGGGCGACAGAGCCAGCTGCTGCAAGCAGGAGCAGCGGCATGACCAACACAGTCACAAGCTGCAGCTAGTCTCCTCATGACCACGCTTCTCTTGGGATGCAGGTTTGACCGTGAGCTGGTGTTTCCCCTGCCCAGCGTGGCAGCCCGCACCGCCATCCTGGGCATCCACACCACCAAATGGCGTGAGCCCCCCAGCAAGGAGCTGCGCCAGGACCTGGCCAATCTGTGCGTGGGCTACTGCGGGGCAGACCTCAAGGCAAGGCTGGGCACTGCACAGGATGCTCTGTTGGAGACGAAGTCCTGGGGGCTTACACGTCCCTTGTCTGCACCCCACTTGGAGAGCCCTAATGCCTGGGGCGCCAATCAGCCAGATGATCGCAGATCGTGCCGAGGGCACAGGAGTGCTTCATTATGGAGTGGGCAGCATCTGCCTCCTGTCCCCATCATGCCTGCTAGTAGCCTGAAAGCAGCAACGCTTTTACCGAACTTGTTGTGATTTGAAGGATGCTGTGCTGAGATTGGGATTTGGCAATGTCTGCAGGCCCTGTGCACGGAGGCATCGCTGCATGCCCTGCGGCGCCAGTATCCCCAGATCTATGAGACCAGCCAGCGCCTGGTGGTCGACCCCTCCACCATCCAGGTCGGACGCCGCGACTTCATGTCGGCTTTCAGGGCCATCACACCCTCCTCCCACCGGGCAGCTGCCACCCATGCCAGGTCAGTCACAGCTTGATGTGGGGTCGAGTTCCCCACCCCAGTGCCACACAGGTAGCCAGGAGATGTCAGCAGCATGCAGCAGCTACATGCAGATCCCTTGCATGCCAGGACAACCTGAGCCGGCTTGCCAGCAATCCTGCGGGCTTGTTCAGTATGCCGCAGCAATGCTCGCCAGGAGTGAGACGTCTGCAGAGGCGGTCTGGGAGCAACATGCTGCGGTCCCCTGCTGCCCAGTCTGGTGCCCTTTGATGTCAGTCCCCATGGATGTCATGGGGTCTTGCATCTGCCTGCCTGACTGCAGTGCAGTCTCACGCAGGCATCGTGCTCTGCTGCAGCCCTCTGCCGCGAACACTGGCATCCTCTGCTTGCCTGGACCTGCCGCCCTCAAGCTGCTTCCCGTGCACCCTTGAATGCCTCGCAGCCCTTGCAGCTGGCACCGGCCCCCCCTGCTGAGCGAGCCACTGCCCAGCACCTCGGGTGTGTTGTCGGACGCCAGCTGTCAGGCAGTGCTGTCGCCTCTGCTGACCCAGCTGCCCTGTCCTGTGATGCAGCCCCCTGCCGCCCGCGCTGGCGCCCCTGCTGACCCAGCCGCTGGCGCATGTGCTGGACAAGCTGCAGCGCATCTTCCACCCGGCAGCGGCCTGCCTGCGGGCTGCTGTGGAGAGTGGGTCAGGCCTGGGACCGGGGCTGGAGGGGCTGGCTGCCCAGATAGGAGCGGGCTCAGGGTTTGGGGGCGACTGGGGACTGGATGCTCCCCCTGAGGCAGACTACGGCGACGAGGACTCTGGTGAGCAGGCAGGCAGGACCCAGCAGTCACCTGGTTCCTGTGATGGACGCTCAAGACTTTCTCAGCAACGAGTTCAGCAGCACACGGTTATGCCATCCTTGGGCAGTGGCCTTATACCACAGCCAATGCTGGCCGGTAGTCTTTGTGGTCCCTGAAAACCCCAAAGGCAACTCAAGAGAGGCCATTTGTTGTGCGAACACGTGAGACAGGTGTGACATGTTGCTGACATCACCCGGCCCTGGTCTGCAGAAGCTGACCTGGACTGGCCCCCCGCCAGCCACCACAGCGCCGCATTCAGCACCCTGCAGCAGCCCCGCCTGCTGATCTGTGGGGCAGAGGGCTCCGGCCAGGCCCACGTTGCGCCGGCAGTGCTCTATGCACTGGAAGGGCTCCCTGTGCACGCCATTGACCTGCCCAAGCTGTTGTCAGACTCGAGGTGGGTGATTATTTGCCTGCACCTGGCAGGATCTCCCCTTCCCAGACCCAGCAGTGACTGAGATGTGCAAGGGGCACAGCGCCCCTGCAGCTGCCAGTCTTTGCGTCTCTCTCATATATCTTGACACAAGAAGCTGCCGACTACCTGACAGCAATGCTCTGACAGCCTTGTTGTGTGGCCTCTCCATGTCATTTTGATCTGGCAGGCGCTGTGTTAAGAACAAGGGCTCCCTGCATGTCTCTACTCCAAAGGCACACCTGATGCATGCTGGGGGTGCACCTGGCCTCACTCACGAACACCCATGCAGAAGCCGTGCAACACCCTGTGCGGACCAGAACCCCTGTGCAGGTGTGCAGAGGAGGCCCTCCTGCAGGCGGTGGTAGAGGCACGGCGCGCAGCGCCTGCCATCCTGTTCCTGCCCCACCTGCAGCTGTGGTGGGAGACTGCACCCCACTCCCTCAGGGCCAGCCTGTGGATGATGCTGGTGAGCTGGAGGCACTGCGACTCTGGCAGCGGAACTGGGCATGACAGGCTCCTGGGGGCGCATGCTTTTTGCGCTCAGAAGACGGGGGCTGCACCACACAGATGCCACACCACTTGCGAAGGCCACCTTGTGCATGCGCTTCTGCGCCATGTCATGTCCTTGATGTCCCCCAGCAGGCACTGAGGCTTCTGTGGGGCTGTTGGCAGGCAGGACCTGGTGCACTGGGTTCTGGCTGCTGTCCGCCCAGAACCTTGTGCTTGATCAGCACCATTACACCTGCACCTGAATGCACCCTGGTGCAGGTCGACATGCCGCCAGACCTGCCCTTGTTACTTTTGGCCACAGCGGACGTGCCTGTCACCGAGCTGGAGCCCAGCGTGCAGGAACTCTTCCATGGAGAGGGTGGGTGCCAGGAGTGGACTGCCCGCCTTCGATGCCCTGCTGACTGAGGGACACCACAACTGCAACAGCTGCTCAGCAGGAGCTGTGCCCCTGCACCTGCTGCCTGGTCGTGCAGCACTCTGCTGGCAGGAGCAGCCCCTGCCAGCAGAAGGTGGCTGCCCCTGCCAGCTGAGCGGCTGTCGCCGTTGTAAGCTGGTGCAGGGCCATGATGCAGCCTGCTGAGTGCATGGTGGCACCTCGCAGCGTGGGGCTGTTGCCTGCTGAGCCTGCAGTGTCCTGCACTCCGCTGCTGCCAGCTGACTGAATGCTCCTCCTTGTCGCTTGGGGAGTGGCAACGACGCCTGCTGAGCTCTTGTCTGCACCCCACTCCTCACCTCTCTCCCCTGCAGGTGCTGTTCAAGAGCTGACCCCTCCAACTGCTGAGCAGAGGGCTGCCTTCCTGCGCCCTGTGGTCGAGAGGCTGCCCCAGCCGCCAGCCCCTGTGGGGGTCCGGAAGCGCAAGGCGCCGCCAGCACAGGCACGCCCCTCGCATGCCAGATGTCCCTTCATGCAGCTGCACCTGCTTGTCAAGGGGCTGTAAGAGACTTTTGCAGCTGACTGGGCCCTACCTGCAGCATCACACCAGATGTGGCGCGCTGAAAGCGCAAGGCGGTGCCACCCTAGACATGCAATTGGATGTGCTGAGTGTGCCTGTCATGCAGCTTTGAGTGCCCCTACATCCAGAGGTCATTGTTTCTGCTGCACTGGGTTGAGGTGCATGTGTCTTGCCTTTGCTGCACTGAGGTTGGCTGCCCACCCTTGCAGCTGCATGTGGCCCTGAGCCTGCAATAGCTGGCATTGGCCCAACACCAACAGGCCTGCTGGCATGCAAAGCACTGAGGCAGCCTTCCCATCCTGGCAGCTGCCTGTGGTGCTTGAGGGCTGTGAAAGACCGGCAGCCCCTCAAGGAAAGCATTGCATGGTGTGTCCTCTGCGCCTGGAGGGGCCTTCCCATGCCTGTGGCTGCCCTTGACCCCTGAGGGTCTGGTGGCAGAGCAGCAACCGAACCCTCCAAACACATTGGTGGCATGTGGGAGCACGAGAGGGGCTGCCCAATGCTGCAGCTGCCCATTGACCCCGAGGCTGTGGAGGCACAGCAGCGCGCAGAGCGGGAGGCTGCAGCTCGGCAGCAGCGTGAGGCCCACCGCGCCGACCATGCCGCCCTCCGAGACCTGCGCGAGCACTTCCGTCTGGTCATGGACCGTGCCTTCCGCCAGCAGAGCGCTGGGCAGCTGTGGCGGCCCCAGCTGCTGGGGGCTGAAGTGCAGGTGGGCTGCTGCCTCGGCTTCAGGGAGGGTGGTGGGCGTGGCAGCGGTAGGGCTGCTGCCACCCGGCTCCTGATATCTGCCAGCTGTGGCGGCCTCAGCTGCTGGGGGTGAAGTGCAGCTGGGGTGCTGGCTCTGCTCCAGAGGAGAAGTGGCAGTACAGATCAGCAGACTTGCTGCCGCCCTGGCGGCTGCAGTGCAGGTAGGTTGCTGCTGCTGCCCAAGGAGAGGGGGAAGGCTGCACGCCAACAGGGGAGCCTGTTGCCTGGCTGCTGACACAGGGCGCCCGCCAGCTGTGGCGGCCCTGAGCTGCGATCCCCCAGGTGGGCTGTTGCTCGAGCTCAAGGGGAAGGCGGATGTGATACTGCAACCAGGAGTACTGCCACTCTGCTGTTGATGCCCGTGGGGACTTCAGCTGTCAGGAGCAGTTGAGCGGGTGGGGTGCTCTTGGTGCGGCAGTGTTCCTGCATCCCTGTCTGCATCTGCATGCCTGTGCTGGCGGGAACAAGCTTGCAAGAGTACACAGGCATGTTCTGCAGCTCGTACAGGTACACTTGTTCAGGTGGAAACCACCAGGTCATGAGTGCCTCTGCAAGGGTTTCAGGACCTTTGAGGCAGCCACCAGCAACCAGGGCAGCAGGCAGCATGAGCTGTGCTTGTACATCTTGTTGTGCCTGCAGGCGCAGCCCATGGACTTTGGCACCATTGCTGGGCGAGTGAATGCACACGCCTACCCAACCTACGAAAGCTTCGTCACAGACGTGGGCCTCATGCGCTACTTCTGGGAGCAGGTAGCTGTCCTGTTCTGCAGCCCTGCTTGCCTTGAGTGCAACACGCAGAGTCCCCAGAGGCCACTGCTGGGCTGGTCGTAGCCCTGCACAGATGTGCCTTGACTCTCTGATGGGAGACATGGGGCCTGACATCGATGCCCACAGCCATGAGGCACTACATGTGGGCAAACGTGCCCCTGGTCGCTGTGCGGCTCTGCTTGGCTGAGCGCCTCCAGATGTACTCAGCTGGCATGAGCCCTTGCCACACCAGGGCGGGTGCTACCACAGCAGGGCTGCTTCTAGCCGCGCAGCGTTGCAAGAAGCTTCACATCTTGAAGCCTTCACATCATTGCAGCATAAGCTGTGCCACTAGCTGCGACCCTGGCAGTAGGTGTCCAGGGGCGGTGTGCCTGCACACGCTGATCTCATGCTCACGGCCAGCACCAAGCAGCACCCCACCAGAAGCTTGGACACCCCTTTCTGCAGGCGGCAGTTGCCCACCCTGTGAGCCAGCCTGAGCAGCACTTGACTGATCAGCTCGGCAATTCCTCGCTGCAGGTGGCAGTGGCCAACCCGGGGAGGCCAGACTACGCGCACCTGGCATTGGTGGCAGGCAGCCTGGTGGACCGCATGCTGGCCTGGGCGGGCGACATCCCGGTGGAGCTGCAGGAGCGCTGCACAGCTGTGGCAGCGCGCGGCGGCCCAGCCCTGCCCCCTGAAGGTGGGCCACCATGCGGGGCAGCTGCTGGCGCGTGATGGACACCAGCAGGCAGGTGCCCATCTGTGGCGGCACACGGCAGCCCAGCGCCGCCCCTTTGGGCTGGGCCAATGCGGGTGTGTGTCAGATGCTGACGCTTGACTGGCGACGCAGGCAAGCACATGGCAGTGGCACTGCCACACAGCCCGGCCCCCTCTCAGGGTATGTCTTTCACGGCTTATTGGAGTAAGGTGAACATGTTGCTGGGCTTGTGATGGCTGGATCTCAGGCGCTGAAGGGCTGCAGACATTGTTGCAGTCACCTGAGGTGTGTGTTGACCAGCAACTCCTCACCTGTGCAGGGGAGATGTCCGAGGAGGGGCGTGCTGCTGGGGCTCACCGGGCCTGGCTGGAGCAGAGGAGGGCAGCCCAGGAGGCCGCAGCTGCCCAGGAGGCGGGCGAGGAGGCAGCCAGGTGGGCACCCACTGGGCCTTGCTGCGGGCTCTGCGTGCTTGGGAGGGCAGCAAGTCAGCTCTGCTGGTGCCTCCTCAGGCTGGCTCTTGCATGGTGTTGCTTGTGCAGCCAGGTCGGCACTTGCTGGGCTGCTTCAGATCCCGAAAACTGCGTGTGGCGGCGCATATGGCCCACAGCAGCTCTTAGTCACCTTGACTGCTCCCCTGCGTGTTAGCATTCAGTATGCTGTAGTCTGGTTCTCAAAGCCTCATGCTGGGCACTCAATCTACTTACTGCCAAGCATATGCCACTTGCTCCAGCACGCATTGGAAACATTGCGCAGGTGGATTGCGTAACTGGGTCTTGACCGCGGTGTGCAGGCAGGAGTCGCGCAGAGCCACCCGCAAGCATCGCCGGGACAGCCCCATAGACGCCGATGTGCACAGCGACCCTGAGGCACTGATGCGGCAATCGCGGGCGGCCCTTGCAACAGCTGCAGCAGAGGGCCAGGCAGCCAAGCGCCACAAGGCTGGCCTTGGACATGCTGTTCGCTTTGCACCGGCGGTCGAGGTCATCGTCAATGACGGCCCGACTGGAGAGCAGGGGGCCACTGCAGACACGGCTGCAGGTGAGGTCAAGCGCCCTGAAGCTTTCCCATGCAACAGGGTCTGTTGCTCGCCTGCTCGAGGCAGTGGCAGACACAGGGATTCTGGTGTCGTTATTATGTGCCACGGCTTCTCTATGGCGGGCCTTAGGCTCTGTTGGCCAGGCGTACTTGTGCAGCTTGTGCAGATTCAACGGATTGTGCAGAGGCAGCAGACGTGCTCATGTGATCACTGCAAATGTGGTGCTGACTGAGCACCACACCCCACGCAGAGGCTGGAGCAGCTGCCGCCGATGAGGATGCTGACATGGAAGAGGTGCTGGAGGGCAGTGACGCTGGAGCCTCAGCCATGGATGTGAATGGTCCTGGCCATGCTGCTCCTAGCCAAGCCCACCCATTGCACAGCCCAGCTGCCAGGCAGGGCAGCAGTCCCCTGCAGGGGCATCTGCAGGGCGTCGCGCTGGCGGGTCAGCAATGGCTACCTGAGCCGACAGCAGCGGTGCTGGCCAGCAGGGACTCTCTCGAGCTTGCCAAGCAACAAGCTGAGGCGCTTGAGCACATGCGTGGGGCTGATGCCACCACCCCTGGCGCAGCCCTCAGCCCTCGCAGCAGGAGCCGGACAAGTGAGCCTTGACATTTTTTGCAAGAAGGCCTTTTGCCTGAAATTTGCTTGAGTCCAGGGGCGCTGCCGGTGAGCAAGCCTTGACCCACCAACCCCGCAGCAGGAGCCAGGCATGCAAGCCTCAACAGGCGTTACAGTGCCTTCCAGTTTCAAGCGGTCTACTTTGGGATTTTGCTTGCTCAGACTTGCGTGTCTAATGCATTTTGGCAGGCGTGACGGAGCGGCAGGCCAGCGTAGAGGGGACCTTCCTTGCTGTGCAGGTGCGAGACAGTCAAGGGGCGTAGGGGGGCAGCAGCCGCACGGGCTGACTCCAATGTTGGCGGGTGCAGGCAGCGGGCTGCGGCCCGCCAGCTGCTCAGGCCTGTCGCCTGCCCAGCCAGCTGTGCCAAGCAGTAAGGTGCTGGCAGCCACGACGCGATCCAACAGGCTGTCTCCTGATGGGCTGCCAAGTTCCAGCCTGGGCAAGGCTGCAGCAGGGGCTGGAAGCGCAGCGCTGGCAGGGCCGGCTGACTCCCCTGCACCCTCTCTTCCAGCAACCTGTGCAGCCCACGCGGGGCACACACCCTTCCCTTGCAGGGGGCTGCAGGCAGCGGCTGCAGCAGGCACCTCTGCGGCGTCTGGTCTGGACGAGGTTCTGGAGCCCGTACCTAAGCCTCAGAGGCCAATGCCAGAGCCCCATCTTGTCACGCAGGCAGAGCAGCTGCTGGTGAGGTAGCAGTTCGCGAAACAGCAATGGGCCTGCAGTGGTTTGTCAGCCAGATCTGTTGCAGGGAGTTCATGAAACGCAAGGTAGGATCTCTGCTTCCAGCATGCCCTCACGCACTGATGTGAGGCTGTACGCCTGCAGGATGCCTTGACGGACAGCACTGAGGGGTTCTTGCTGGACGGCTTAATCGAGGTGCATGCTCGCCTGGCAAGGGTGCTGCAAGACAATGGGCGCACCGTGGACAGGGCACCTGTGCTAGCAGCGGCAAAAGCGGCAGTGCAGTACCTTGTGTCTCAGTGACGCAACCTACTAATGTGACTTTGGACTGCCAGCACTGGCATGCCTGGCAGCTGAGTTGTCAGCCACAAGCTTTCGTGATATTATGACACTCTGGTAGGCCAGCCCTCCTCATATATTTTCAATGCATGACGTTCAGTGCCAGCTATAAGCTGACATCGCTGCCCTACTTACTACTGTTGCACATTGCCAACTTTCATGAGCATTTCATGATCATCCATTGCAAAGTGTTAAGTGTTCTGGGATTTGTCTACTCCTGCATCTTGTGGAGCCTGCTGGACCTGCGAAGGGTGGCATTGCTGATGGTGGAGGGCATGAGTCCGCCGCTTGTGGCTCTGCATGTTGTCTTCCTTTTCTTGGTGACCTTTTGGTGAATGGGGTTGTGCACCATAGAGGCCTTGCGCATGGCAGGCTTGGGCTTTCCTGTGCCGTGCCTGCTGTGCTGGCTGGCTGGGAACACAAAGGGGTCCTGTGATGCAGGCATGGCCTCTGTCCCGCCTGGCACCTGCCTGCCTGCTGCATGGGAAGCTCTCGCACCACACGAGATTGTGCCCTCTGAGCCTGCATCGAGAAGCTCAGGACACCTCAGACTTGGATTTGGGCATACAAAATTGGTGCAAGTGGCCCAAGCAAGTCCCCTCTGCTGTGGGGGAGCCAGGACAGATTGGTAGCAGAGAGCAAGCGCCACAACTATATACCCATTGCAAAGCAGAGCCTGGTCATGTCGGTGTCTCTGAAAACTCAAGGGCAGGCAGCTGACGCTGACAGTCAGAAGAGCATCAGAGCACAGACCCACCTGGCTGGGTGACTCTGCCGTCCAGACTGGCGTCTGCCTCATGCCTCATGGGGTTTGCTGGCTGGGCTGGCAGCGCTGCGTGGCTGACACCCTGAGCAGCAGCTGCACAGCCCCACTGAAATGCATTGCCCACTGACATGCTGCCAAGCTGCTCGGCCACCTCCAGCGCTCGCTGGGAGCTGCCTTGGGCCGTGCAGGCCTGCTGCTCAGCGATGCGCTGCGGTGCAGGGGCCGCTGCCAGCTGCAGATTGAGGGCTTGCAGTGGGGTTCTCATGGCTGCAGCCCCTGCCACCTGCGGTGCACACTCAGGGTGTCCAGCTGTTAGCCCCGTCTTGGCTGCCTTGGCAATGGCACAGGCCAAGGCTGGGGCTGTGGAGCCCAGTGCATGGGGAGGCCTGGCGGTTGCCGGGCAGGGAGAGCAATGCAAAGGCTGTGTCGATATGTGAATTGCTTCTTGCAGCATGCAGGGATGTGTTGTACGAGAGCTCCAATGCAGGGGTGACAGAACATGCCTAGCTGTGCATACGCTGCTTGCTGTGTGGGGTGCAAGGCAAGGGTTCACCGTGTACTTGTCCTTGATCCTACGGTCTGGCACCAGAACCTGGTTTTTCACCAGCTGGTCAATAAGCCTGCAGCGTCAGCATGTGTTGTATGGAGACAGTATAAATGCTCATGGATTGGGGTCTGCAGCAGGTAAGACTCATGGTCTGAACAGTTGGCTCTGATGCAAGGCCTAGCTGAAGGGCAAGTCTATACGTCTGAGCCATCAGAGAGAGAGACAGGCGTGCACCTGGCTGCCTCTATGCTATGCTGCAGGATAGCTGGAGGCTGGGCGTCCCAGTTGTATAATTTGGGTCCATGTGGCAAGGCAGCTAAGGGCTGTGCACAAAAGCTCGGACTGAGGCACATACAAAACCGGCAACATCTCAACTTGACTCTCATGATGGACCATGCTGGATGGTATGTTTGTTGGCTGTGCAACTGAGCCACGGCAGAGACAATCTTGCAGCTCAGCTGAGCTGATCAGCGGACACACGGGCACCCACCTCTCGAGGTCAGGAATGACAATGTCCACAAAGGTGTACACAAAGGAATCAAAAGTCACCTGTACACAGGGGCCACGTCAGACCTGGGCTGAGCCGTGACAGTGGCCAGCATCCACGCCCTAGAGTGCAAGCCAGATAGCTGCCTGAGCACGCCGCAGCACACTGAAGCCCCTTGCGTGAAGGCTGCACTCTGTTGGCAAGAGCTAGCTACACACAAAGAAGCCGAAAGCCTGTGCTGGGCGAAGATTTGCAAAGGCTTGAGCCCTCAGTTGCATCACAGGTGGCAGCTGAATGTTGCCAGCTGCTCACCGTCTGGCTGATTTTCTGCAGGCAGAAGTCCTGCAGCTGCCTGTACTGCTTGCTCTGCAGCTCATCTGCCTGGCCCTGGACGCTCTCTGCTCCACAGGTCTCTGGCACGGGGTCTGATTGCAGCTCAGCAATATCAGCTGCACAGCAGGGTCAGAGAGCAATGCCAGACAGAACTCCTTGCTCCAACAGGCACCCTGCTGGTGTTACTGGGGCAAAGCTCAGCTACTGCAGTGCAACTCAGGGGCACAGGAGCATATGGTGTACTGAATGAAAAAGGCGTCCCAGGCTGGGGCCAGGCTTGATGCTGCAGGGACACATATGAGCAGATTGCTCAGAGATCATGGAGGTCACGCAGAGGTCTGGTGTTCTCATGACGCCACCAATCGAGCTCAAAATTGAAGTGCACCACCTGCAATGCGGTCCTGGGGCTTTTGGGGCCTGTCTGACATCACAGAGCTCTGGGCTGGCTGGCAGGGTTGGCCAGGTGGGCACAGTGATGGCTCAGGGTCAGGATGGGCCTGGGAGTTGATCTCCATGCCCTCAGGATCCTCCTGCAGGCCAGGCAGCAGTTGACAGTTGTGCCTCATGCAGGAGACCTGGAAGATGAGCAGACTGGTTTCACACATCACTGGTGGTGCAGCTCCCCAAATGCTGAGTTGGCATTCCGCAAGCTGCAGGGGACCTGGATGGAGGCCTCGCAGTGCTTTGCTTTGCTTGCTGCAGGGGACCTGGATGGACAGAAGGTGTGTCAAGCGCTCAAAAGCATATGAGCTGTGCACATGAGCTGTGCTTTGTGAAGCACAGAAGCCGCAGCAGCGGCTGCGCGAGGCACTTCCTATCAAAAGGCCTGCCTTTGCTGTGCTCGCTGCGGGGAGCCTGACTGGCGCACCACTCCTGTGTCGACGGCTGACAAGGCGTCCCACTGGGGCAACAGCAGGGCATGTACCAAGCAGCTGCAGACAGGCCTACCATCTCTGATGGCTTGGTGGTGTCGGGCATGGTGGACAGACCAGCATTCTCGTCCATCATTCCTGCATCCATGCTCTGATCACCTGCAGGCCAGGGCATGACACGTGTGATGCCACTGCTTGGCCTTGCCCACAGTCCCTGCCGTCCAAGCAACAGAGCATGACGGTGAAAGCTGAAGCCTGTGGTGGCCTGCATTGGCAATTGGCTTGCACAGGACAGCCTTGGCCGATTCACCATCTTTGCAGGGATCCAAGGCGCTCTTGATGCTCAGAACCACCTCATGATGCTTTGAATTCACATGGCCCACGACCCTGCAGCAGCAGTGGATTCACTGTTGCAGTGCTGGGAGCTGACAAACAGCCTCTGGCGCTGGTATGAGAGAGCATGGCTCCAGCTGTGCAGTGGTGTGGTCGCAGCTCCAGGCAGCAGCCTGGGGTCTTGGGTCTTGGGTCTTGTGGCTGGAGGCAAGGAGCTGCGCTGCCCCGCCAGCTGCTTGTGGATGTTGCCAAGCATCAGCATTGGGTTTCAGAGGATAGCAAGCTCCCAAGAGATGCAACAGAAGCTTGCATTGAGAAGGGCTGCTGTGTGAAGTGACTCAGGGGGCCATCCTGTGCAGGCTCAAAGCAGGGTGGCTCGTAGGCATCTGGGGTGTGGTCCAGGTAGCGCAGCTTCATGAAGAGGAAGCGCTGCAGCAACAGCAAAGTCAGTGCTCAGCCAGGGGTCATTCTGTACAAACGAACGCACAGCAGCGTGCAAGCATGAGCAAACGCTGTGTCAATGCAACAAGCTGCAGGTATGGATCGATCATGCAGGCAAGTGCTGCCGCATGGGCAAGGGCAGGAGCAGGAGTGGTGCCACAGCTGGTGCTGTGGACTGCCTGAAGGCATGAGAGCTGTGCAGACCTGTGCTGCAGCAAGAGCACCGGCAAGAGCCTGCAGTTGCCTCCAGGTCAGACATACATGCTGCCACCTTGAGTCTGCATTAGAGCAGCACCCTACCTCTGCAGGAACCTCATCCAGCGTGGTGCAGATCTGCACCAGCATCCTCAGCAGCTTGCACACCTGCACCAGAGACATTGCCAACAGCTGACCTGATGCCGGGCAGACGACAGCACTGAGCATACCTGGTACTTGACGCTGCTGCTTGAACCCTGCAGGCACAGAACAATGTCAGCAGGAGGCTCTGGGCAAGCTTGTCATGCCTTGAAGCTGATTGCGTGAACACCAAGACGACCAAGCCCCACCTGGTCTGCATCACCCTTGCTGCTGCCTCTGCCATTCAGACTGATGCCCATCCCCACCTGCCCACCCGTCGCATAGCAAAATTTGAAGGTGTATTCCTGCAAAGTCGGCAGGCAGACCTCAAGCTGCTTCGATATTTGCGCCCTCGGATGACATGCCGCCTGATAGGAGCTGGCAGCTGCCCTCCAGACTGTGCAGAAGCTATTCTGAGTCAGATATCTCTCATATCCTGGTGCCTTTGGTCTGTGAGTCACGCCTCACAAAAGGCCTGAAGACTCGCCTCAAGGAGCTGACTCCCCTCTGGGTCACGCGAGATGCCGAATTGCAGGCTCCCAAGATACCTTTTCTCTAAGGCATCCGCCACACCTGCATGGATCACACCAGCACATGATACAAAAATTGTCAAGACAACTGCAGGGTGCTGTGCATCAACTGTGTGGGAGGTGAGCACAAGGGTGCTTGACAGCTTCAGCCACCGCAGTGGATTGGACGCCTGCTTAGTCACAGCGATGGTGCTGCTGCACACTGAGGTTGCTGTTGCGAGGTCTGCAGGACAGCCCTGCAGAAGTGTTTGTTTGTGAACTCAAAGTTGCAGCAGGGTAGACTTGAATGGGATGTGCGCTGCCAGACAATCTCGTTTGTGCCACTTGTCACATGCAAAGCAATGTAAAATGCTTCGTGCTGTGTCTGGCAGCACCTTCTTGGACCCAGCTTAGGACTGTCAGTGCCTCCTCAGAAGCCTTGCTCAGGCTTGCATCCTGCCTGCTGGCTTCCCCCAGCTCCGTTGAAGTGCGTGGAAGCTTCACCTTCATGCCTGCATTATGATTGTAGAGATTGTTGCATGTGCAGCGCTTGTGAGGCAAGAACTTGCTCTGTCTCTGTCCTTGCGGGCATGAGCTGCCATACATGGGCAGGGTCAAGGTGCAGGCACACAGCTTGCGGGGAGGACAGTCCCTGTCTGCAGTCATAAGCTGCCGCTTGATCTGGTGCAGGCACAGGTCTTGCGTGGCACGTACTTGCCTCCTGTCGCTGCAGGCATGTGCCGCCGCCGTCCAATCTGGACTCACCGTTAAGATTGGGAAGCGCAGTGGATTTGAAGAGCTCATCAGGAAACAGATTCCTGCAGATCAGGGGCCAGCATAGTGATGGCTTGGCAGGATGGGCTAGCGCCATCAGTTCTACACGCTGCACAGATGGCTCTGGCAGCCCACATCAAGCAGAGCCAGCCTACCTCAGGAAGGCTACCTGAAAGATGGACTGCAGACAGCAAGCCAGGTGTAAATAGACTTTGGGGAGGCATTGTGAGTACAGCAAGCTGCACAATGAGTCCTCACCACATGCAGCAGACACTGCACCACAGCAAGGGATTCCTGAGGGGTGACTTTGGTGCGCATGGCCTGTGCCTGCGCCAAAGCGTTCCTATGTGTCTGCAGCAGGTGGATCAGCTGTTTTGGGTGCTCTGCAGCCTGGCAGCTGTGCCACTGCTAGGCAGCTGCACTCTGATGCTAGGCAGCTGCTGTATTCAGGAGGCAACTGTCCTGCCGCTGCGAGGCCAGGTTATGCGTTGGCCTACCATGGCGACTTGCCACTTCTGTCAGAGGTCCTGCTGCTGTACTGCTAGATCTGCAACTGGATGCACTGCAAGCCCCGTCTTCACGCTGCGACAGGAATGTTCCCTCTCAAGATTTGACCTAAAAAAAAAGCCATGTGACGCCCTGCAACATGGCTTCAAACTTGAAGGCCTGCTCCGCAACAAAGCCTATTCATCGTGCTCATGCCCACCGGAGTACTTCTTTATGAAAGTTTGAGGTTTCAAATAAAAAGTCAAAGAGCTTAGGACTGTGTGCCTACTTAGAGCTTTTCAATCTCACCATAGGTAAGCAGGCTAGAATGAAGTCTAAGCCAGGCAGTGGCAAGAGGCAAGAGCGCAACTTTGAAATTGTTGTCAACCACATCACAACCAAGGAAGACCAGCTGCCTCAGATCTCGCGGCAGA